>JBAMJV010003944.1:0-51644 GCA_037951105.1 Echinarachnius parma | reverse complement strand
CCCAGGTCAATGTATAGGCACAAACTTATCATCGATATACTTAAGTCCTTAATTCGAAAAATAAGTTAACTTTCTTTATAATATGTGCGTGTTTCTTTGATACCATTTTCGTTTTTGGAAGTAGCTTATTTAAACTAATGACTACGCATATAATATGAAGCTGGTTCACAATATCAAGTGAACTTGAAAATACTTCATTTAAATTCAAGTTACAAATAACACAGTTGCCTAATTAAAACCAATTAAAAAGGCTTGACCCTTTCTTGTGCAAAATAGCGTATGTACATAATGTTTCCGTGTCACCAATCCAGGCGCTAATTTCATAAAGCTTAAATTCGAGTTCTACTTCGTTTCAGCAAATAGAGCATGGACTGCAGAAAAAAATAAATAAAAATAAACCACAAACTTCTTGTTATTATTTTACTTTGAACGAGATTAGCCCCACGTTTTAATTCTGTCATCGAGCGGGGCTAAAGACTATACGGGTCGGTTAATTGAGTTGATTAGCCATGGCGCCCGCTCGCAGTGCTAGCCCCAGAGAGCTTCCGAGGGTCCCCGTGAGCTCTGGCGGGGCTGGCAAGCAGCTAACCGTCTCACAGAGCTACATTATAGTACTGTACAATAGTAATCAGTATTGCCCTATATGGCGTACACAGAATCAACCCATATAGGGGGCACGAACCCCTCTGACGTCATAGGCTCGTGTCCAGTATTAAACACAGTTCAGTTCAGTTATTTGTTTCAATTAAAAAACACTAATTTTAAATGCCGGCAATTTAATTAACATGAAATCATTGCAGTTGTCTTTATCCCCTTTTCAAGAATCGTCATGACCCCCCCCCCCCCCCCCTCTTTAACAGTTTTAGCAAAATTGTACAGCATTGTAATTATCTTTCCCTTTTGGAGAATCACCATACCCACACCTCCATTGCCTTTTTATAATAATACACAGACACCTTATACGTATTGTAACCATATTAATATTATTAATCAATGTTGTTGTTGTTGTTGTTGTTGTTGTTGTTGTTGTTGTTGTTGTTGTTGTTGTTGTTGTTGTTGTTGTTTGTCTTTAAAAATGTACACTGGTCCACCTCTGTTCAATTTTAACCCTTTTACACGCGTTAATCTCGCAATAATATTACATTATGTTTTTACTTTCTGATAGTAACATGTGTAAAGCAACGTATTATAACACATTATTTTAACTCCATGAATATATGGATCGAAAGTGTTTATGCCAGTGGCTGCATTTGGGATCTAATATAATTATTGAGCGACGGATGTTACTGTCAAGCCCTGTTTAAATTACATGCTGCACGTAACGTGGGTGTCAAATGTTCGTTGTTTCTGTGTATGAGAATATCTCCCCAACCTTTTACAAAAACAAATAAGTGGTTTATGAATAATAAAACATGAAAATAAAGAAAATAAGCGCCCTAAATGCATCGTTCTCAAATCGTCATGGAAATCCGATAAAACTATAAAATATACAGTCTAATGAATCTATTCAAGATTTCAAAGTCAAATACGACAGAACATATTCAAGGACCTCGGCATAAAAGGATCTTCTAAGGATCATTGCACTGTCTCCAGTCGTCGCCTCACGGTAAATACCGCGGAATTACATAACTATCAGAGCGGCAGTTTTTAGTCTGAATATTATACTTTAGTTTAAATAACATGCACGAGTTATTTAGAGAAATTAAAATGAAAGGTTTTGTTGTGTCAATATTTTGAAGTATAATTTATCAATGTGGATGACAAGTCACCATCATCCGACACTATATTAGGAATTAATTAGACACTCAAAATAATCACGTAGTTAGTCATGTACTGAACTTTTCTGAAGAATATTTTGAGGCCAGAAGTAGTATAAAACCTTGGCCAATTGCGAATTAATTCGTGGGGACCCCCAGAATGAATGGAGATATAATCTCACGTTATCGCTTCTTCATATTTTTGATAACTGTTTCAGAAATGTTGAATCGCATTTGAGCTACTGATTGGTCCGTGTGTCTCGTTTTCGGATTATGAGGTTTGTTACTGACATTTCAGTGCGCTCCCTTCTTGTACTATGAAGTCAATAGCAGCGTCTTATTATGAAAGTTCATGGTCTTATTCAAGTTTTTGAAAGATATTACAGTCCGTATGAAGGAAGATAAAGACAATGCGATCATTTGAGTTATGAATAATTTTGGTCTTGTATTTATCCAACTTAATGATGAGCATCTAGGCAATATGTGTTATCACAATGTGATCAAGAAATGTAAAATACAAAAACAACACAACGTGACATGTTTAACATAATTATTAAATCAACGGTTTATTCTATCAAAACATCATACAAAGCTTTACATGTGGTTAAAGCAACATTCCTAGCGTTTGTAATAATGGTATAATTACATTATTGTGGGGAATTTTTTCGGGGAGAAGGTGTTTATGTTATGCCTGAAAAGACCTATACACAATATTGTACAACTGCTGTACGATCGAGTAGGGTTGACATCCAGACGCTCAAATTAATTTTGTCTACTGAACACTGATTACATTACCGAGTCGCGAACTTCGCGAAGAGAAATAGTTTCAGAGAGGGGGTGATTTTGTCCGATCGTGCAAGCAAAAGTTCATGTCTTTAAAACTATGAACCGGGGGGGGGGGGGGGGGGGGCAGTGGGGGCATGCACCCCCGTATAAATGTTTGCCCCTACCGTTGCTTCTATTGCCTCCCCTATAATTATGGGGAATATAAATACACGATTAACTACATGTTCATGGGGGGGGGGGGGGGGGGGTGGGCGGGGGGTTATTACCCTTTATGTGGGATATCATTACCCTTATATTCACTATCTGCCCCCCCCCCCATTCATAGTGTCCCTGTCTACGCCTTTGTACTGACATGGGGGTCTTGGGAGATGTGAGTGAGATGAGTATGATGAGAGGGGACGCTGCGATGCGCTGCCCTCGCTATCTAACACAGATAGACAAGATAGAGTCACGTCCAATTAGCGCAGACTTGCTGCGACTGAAGTCATGAATGAAACTCAACTTGAGTCAACCCTTACTACTCCCAGATCAGACCCTTCCAATAACGACCTTTGAGTGAGTTTCTTGCAACTCAATTTGGAACGTTGACCTATTATCAGGCGGTTAAATGTGTTTTTAATGCCCTTTTTAAAACTTCTTCTCCGTTGAATTATCAAAATAATGGGTTCAAAAACCGACCAGAAAAACTGGTGTGTGTTGTTGTTGTTGGTTCTTTTTTATTTTTTTATAATGTAGTGACTAGAGACTGTGTGAATTCGTATTATGAAAGTATCATAAGTATAAAGGTGAAGTTTTTAAAAATCACAATCAGAATTATGGAATACGAATTAAAAAGTCAAGACAGGCTAATGACCAGGCTAGAAGCAGTGGCGTAAAGCCAGGTGGTTCAACCCATGCATAGACAAAGAGGGGAGGGGAGGGGAGAGGGGGGGGGGGGGGGGGGTAGCCCTTGCCAAAAAACAGACATCTCTCTATGAATTTCATTGTTGTGTCCCATTGAGGAGCAGAGAGGGCTGTCAAGACCAAAGTCCCATGATGATGAGGCAGTATGCAATTGCCCCATCCCAATTTGCCCTCATTAGCTAGGCCAGTGACAACAAACGCATTCGGTATAGTCGGGTCCACCGAGACGCTGTGATCTTTAGAGATGGCCCGGCAGATTCACCCTACATGGCCAATACAGGAAATTCGCGCAAATTCGAGTCGGATGTGCAGACGACACGGACAATCCGCGCAGCACTGGTGTGATGAATGCAAAACATTTGGCGGGAAAATTACAAAATGTCTCAATTTCACTATTTTTTGTTGCTCTTCTGAAAAGAATTCACTCTGAAAGATCATTGATGATCACAGAGGAGGGACAATGACTTCCGACCAATTATGGGAACAAACAGAGGAGCTGGGGTGGTTGTAGGAGAAGATTATTCTGAGAGGTCATGTACAGATTTATTTGTTGTTGTTTTTTCTGCTAGAGATGAGAACGAAAGATGATTGAGGATAACAGTCGAGGGACAATGACTTCCGCACAATTAGAATGAACAATAATAATAGATTTTAGAAGAAAAAAAGCGGTTGGGAGCGTCAAAAGAAACTTTGTTATTTCAGAGAAAGTAAAACGTGAGAGTCGTCCAATTTAAGAAAGTAAAATTAATGTTCAGTTCATAACCATTTTGATAATGACTTTCCGTGTTTTAAGGATAAGTTAGAGTGTATGTACAAGTATACAATGAATGATTCTCCCTATTATTGTGTAGGTTGACTTATAGAGGGTTTGGTTTTAATTTTCTCGCTTATTGCTGGGTAAAGTTAGTAGCTGTAACGACATTTGAAACGATCAATCCTCACTTGTATTTTTAATTTCTTTTTTGTTGATGTCACTCCTTCTGTTATGGCCTAATAAAGTCAAGTTTTTGTCATGGCATTTCCTCATCCTCTTCTTTGGCCTACAAAAAGTTCACGGTAATGGGTCAAAGTGATTTGGCTGCGGCTGTAGATGGTGATAAGCAAGGGTGTATGTACACTGGACGCGCAACTGGTGTCCCCATGGGGCCCATCGACTGAAGCTTACTGTCACAATCCATCTACACGCCCTGACATCGCACCGGAGAAGAAAGGGAAAAGTCGACAACTTCAGGTTATAACTAGAGCGAGGGGATGTATGATTTGGTTCACATTTTGCCCCCGGTGCGCTCCCGGGGGACATTGCTGGCGGATCGGGTGTTTATTAGCAGATCGCTGCGTGGTTTGACATTTTGCCTTGATTTTTGGTTTTAACAGCCTGGTGCATGCGCTCATGAACGTGACATCAGCAACTTTTCCTTTTTGGCTTCAACTTCCATCGTGTCAGTTAATTTGCAACAGACTGTTTAATAAAATGAGAACTGTTTGACCCTTCTCCAACTCATGCAAACTAGTTTGCAGCACTATATTAACCAGATTCTTGCATTATGTTGTACTATGAACGAATCAACCAATTATTAAAGTATACTTATTTCATTTTTGTAGAGAAACCTGTTAAAATCCTAGATTGTATTGGTAGTCTGTAACATTGCTGTCCCTATCATCCTATTTCTTATATAAACATGCTAACATTTTTCTGATAAAGATTCTGTATAAACTTATAATAAGATCAGCACGGAAGTTGATGTTTACCCATAAATTGCAAACATACAACGAGGTCCCGGAAACATGGCACATTTCGTGCTAGGCCAAAGTCTGAGTTCATCAACTTTCCATTCCATCTTTTTCCCTTTTGTCACGGGCAGTCAATTGGCAGGGATAGCTTGCTGAAACCATGGACTATCATGCGGTCAACAACGAGGGCCGCGGGGAGGGGGGGGGGGGGGGGGAGGGGTAAGGCAATCTTTCCAATGAGGGGGGTATACATTATATTATGGTCTGTGTGGAAAATGCAAAAGTCGTTTTAAATTTCGTAGGTATTTTTCTCTTCTCTATTTATCTATTCTCATTATTCATACCATCACATGAAATATACATAACAAACTATTAAAACAAAGTAAAAAAACAACTCTTACCCCGTGCAGTTTGTAGTAGAGTCCACATGCGTTGCACACTGGGTCACCGTTAGGGTTTCTCCTCCAGAGGGTGGTTGCTGTGGCCTGACAGTTGGCACATGATGTACCCGTTCTCTTGGCAGACTGTAGAACACAACATAAATACAAACATGTAATCGTATATCTAATATAAACCACAAATGGAGTTACACGCGGTCGTACACCTTAGAATACAAACAAAGACTAAAGAGTCATCGACACGATTAACATTGTTTAATCAACAGATTAGGTTACTAAAATATTAAAACTAATTAATCAAGAAATTAAATGAATTCATGGGAACTCAGTGGGACCATATATTCACGAGCCCCTGCACGCTTAGTTGGCAATTAAAGAGCCATATAGTTAAACTCACATTCTCAACTATCAACTATTTATACTGGTTATAATGTTATTAATTTGGGCCCTGGAAGGAAGGCTAGTTTATCATCTAGCGACGAGACATTTAGTAATTAACTCTGCATAATGATTATGTATACTGTGAATAATATGTATCAATTATTATATTCGAATATTCAAACATTATTTTTCACAGTGAAATTAAATGTACTCTTCCTAAACAAAGACACTTATGAATTCATGCAATGCGTTTTTGTTTCCATGAAAGTTCATCATGGATATGAAAATAGCATTTCATTAGATAAATAAACGGACCAGGTACGATATGTACTGTCGGTCCTTTTGTAGTTACCTAGTCTGATTCCGTGCATGCTTCATAATAATAGCAATCGCTCACACAATTTGAATTCGATTTACCACAATTAAAGGTGAGATAATTAAGTTTATATAATAATCATACCTTAATTTGGGAAATATGCATTTGATGTACATCGTACATGACGTATTTGACGTGTGTTTGTTAATGGATGAGGTGTTGGTACCCTAATCTCGTGCAAACAGAACCAATTATAGAGAGCCGACAATGTAAAAGCATAATTGGAATTAACTCTTAAAATCCCAAACATATCACATAAATGTCTATACGTACGTTGCCATTGATTGCGAAGGCAAAGTACAGCCAGCAGTAAAATGGTTAATATTACTACGTTACCTACCTGGACGGAGATAGATAGAGCATTGGGGTATCAATTTACAAATTTGTCTCTGTTTTAATTATTTAATCAAATCATGAAATACCGAAAAGAGCTATATTGCTTCATTATAATTGCACGCTAAAATTATCAATTACCATCGAAATATGAAATAATGTTCATTGAATCGAGAAAAAACCATATTAGTAATAATGTGTCACCCCGCCCCTTGCCCAACATTCGACTGCATGGCTTCCAAACCCGTCTCATATTGTCTAAAATGTTGATTGTTTGATTGATTTTGTATTCGATTCCCCTCGCTGTGCAGCACAATGTACTACCGGAGCGACATTATTTATCTTCCATCGTATTAAGCACTGCTCCAGTTAGCTACCAAAATATTTCCTTTAACAAACATTGAACATATTTGTTTCGATTGCTATTCATCTCAATGGTTCTTGGCCGATTTTCGCTTCAAGAACGTCTGTCATTATCGTATAATCATGTCACAGTGTTGTGTGCTTCAGTACTTCACATTGTGTTACAACATTACAATGTAAAGTTTGCGATTTTGTTTTTTTACCTAAGTCCACAGTTGGTTTTGGGTAAAGATTATTTGATATAATTTTCTATGATAAATTAATGCAACTAAATTCATCCAACTTAACGCATAATCAGTTAATATTGGAGGTTGATTAATTTATTATATTTCTTGTTTGTTTGTTTGTTTATTTATTTGTTGTTATGTATGTTAGTTAGTTAGTAATTAGTTAGTTAGTTAGTTAGTTAGTTAGTTAGTTAGTTAGTTAGTTAGTTAGTTAGTTAGTTAGTTAGTAAGTTAGTTAGTTAGTTAGTCATAGTTAGTTAGTTAGTTTGTTTGTTTGATTGTTTTTCTTTGAACATCTCTACTTATGGTTATTTTAGTTCTAACCAACAAAACAATATGTACATGAACTAGTCTTTGCTTACCAGTCGTCGCTTGGGTTTGATGAGCGGCCTGTTCTGTCCGTTCATCTTGTGGTAGAGTCCGCACGCGTTGCACAGGTAGTGGCCGTTACCATCCCGTCTCCACAGAGGTGTCGACGTGGCCCCACAGTTCACACACTCACGTCCCTCTGATAGGATGGAAAATATGGGTATAGATAGGAGGAGGGGTGTTGGGAGAGAGAGGTGTAGGATAGAAAACCAAGATAAGTTAATATTTGTTTTAATTTGTATCACTCTGACCAACATAAAACAATATCTCAAAGACATTATATAAATTTGTCGATCATAATCATTGACCGACTGAGCGCCCAAATAACAAACAGACAAACAGACAAACAAACAAACAAACAAACAAACTAACAACAAAAAAACCCTCAAATGACAACAATGACGTATTTGCATAAATATACTTCTTTCATTTTGTCACTTTGTGTGGTTTTCTTTGTGGTTATTAATGGTTAATGCTTTAATAATGGATATTAAAACATCGTTATGATAATGAAAATTTAGACGGGGATCATGGGGAGGTGGTGGGGTTCGGAGTGGGATCACCACTATAACAGAAGTAGTGACAATAATAATTGTATAACTCGTTTATATCTATCCAGTTATTAGAGTCGTCCCAGCAAATTAGAGAACATATTGTTCGTATCCGTCATCAGTATCTCCTTGGTTCATAAGTGGGATTCATTCCGATTCAAAGGGGAAAGTAAATGAAATAGAATGCTAGAGCGGAAGGGATGTCGCCTCGTGTAGCGGTGCGTGGCGCTGCCCCGCTTGACACTCGGTAAATCTCTATTACCGGTCACAATTAGTGGGAGCCCCCAACACTCGATAATAGCTTTATGTATAGGCCTACTGATAGAAGCTGAGGCATATAGCGGACCTTTAAGGAGGTGGGTGGGGGCAATAGTAATTATATTGTACTGTAAGAGTAGACATGCAGGCTATGATAGTTATGGGAGCCCATGCAATCCGACGAGAATTATATGGAATGAATCGGGCGCAGAGCAGAAGACAGTATTGAAGTTGTATAACCATGATAACATACATTTTTAAGGAGAGGGGACCTGATTGTAAGTACATGTTTTATGTGTAGTACAATGGCAATAAAGACATAAGGCATAATAAGCATGCGCATAAGTATTACAGCAGGGCCCACATTTCGGGGGGGGGGGGGGGCGGGGGGGGGGGGGGCAGGATCATCGCCCCTATTTATAGATAAACTGCGCTAATGTAATAGTATGGACTATGGTCTGGAGCTATAAGTCTATATACCTGTAAGGACTGGTGAGTTATATTGAGCCAAGGACGATATACATATGTCAGGAAAAGGATATATCCATAGGGGTATGCCAATACCTGATTTGTAATTATGGTAATGTTTAAAGGTCATTTTCTCTCTACATCTACAAATAGATTTATATAACGACGTGATAAAGATTTACAAATACATAGAAATGCGGAAGAAATTTATTTTCACTTAATTTGACCAACATAAATAACAACATACTCAAGATGTCAGTTATACATATGTTTTAAGTTCCATTCGAATACAAATCTCATAATTCATATTTTGTAGAATACTGAATATATTTATTTTACTTATTATTATGATGAATTTAGACACACTCGTAATTATCCGGATAATTTTCCTTTTAATTAAGACTACTTTGAATGAAATTCTGTGTTTTTCAAGTAATGTTATATCTTTATGATCCCAGCACAACCCTTTGCTACATATCCATGTGTTCAACATGAAATGGAAAATTATTGTATTGTTGAATGTAGTCTGAGGTCAAAAGCTAAAAGGGTAAGACAAGGTAAAACGGGGTCGATGTCAGCTGCTAGTGCCCCGTCCTCACCCTAATACTAATTTCCTCCCAGTCGAAATGTGTTGCAGAAAGTCTGAACAACTTCTGAAAATTGAAAGGAGAGGGGGAAAGAGAAAAGGAGATACAGAAAGAGGGAAAGGGAAAGGAAGAGAGAGATGAAGAGAGAAAGAGAGAGAAGGAGAAAGAGAAGAGGTGCAGAAATGCATAATGGCGGGAGAATTAGTGTTTGTTGGGTTCTTCACTTTCCGATGATTTCCGTTCCTAATTACGCGCTCATTCTGTGCTAAGACATTGTAATGTACTATCAATTGGCCTATATACCCCGTCTCTAAGGGCTCATTCAAACTTGTTAAAATGTATATCACTTTATACTTTTTTTGAAAATCCTTCCGAATGAAGACTATGGATTACAGCGCATGTTTGTATGTTTGTTTCATCTTGTAATAATAACTTTTTAAAATAAATTGCAAAACGCATTTTTAAGTTTACCCTTGAAGAGAAACTTCAGATTTCAAAGAAGCATGGCTTTAATCCAACTGATTACTGATGTCGGTCTTGTGCAATTTCCACAATGCACGTTTTGCAATCGGTAATGACCGTCCTCAAAAAGTCGAAATTGAAACTATTTCATCGAACGTTAACTTTTCAAAACGTCCACAAGTTATAGATATTACAATAGGGAACCAAATATAATGAGCATTTTGTTTAAACATTCTCTATTCACCATATTCACCCCTCACAAGAGTCCATATACTTGACCCCATTTTAACGATTAATCATCCTCCATTTGTGACGCAATCAGCGACTTATTATTTTTGGACCCATGGTTACCTGTAAATAGTTTTGTTGTTGCACAATTATTTTCTGTACACCGATGTATGGCCGAGATAGATAACTGCTTGTGGCAATAAGGGGAGAAGGACGCCCATTGTAACTATGGTAACAGAAGGATGTTGAGAGAAGGATGCGGATGAACGATCTGACGTCATCTTGGGTTTGCTACGAACCCACTTTTTCAGGTGGATCTTTCATCTTCGTTACGTTACGTAACTTAACTTGCAAAGTTTGACAAGTAATCTTCCCGTATATACATGTATTAAAAGGTCAACGAAGCTGTATCTTCGATGTTACATATCTATGATCCATACCGTATATATATTTTATCCAGTGTTTATTATGATAAACAACTAGACAAATCTATCAAAGATATTTCAGATACATGAACATTTTTATCTCGACAAAGAATGATGCAGCGCTAGCTGGATATTGCAACACCAAGGAAGCTCTTTGTTGTCTCAATAAACTTGAACTTTACTGGCCCGAAGCCCTCAACTGTTGTTTGGGAGCCGCGTGGGAGGTGAGGGGTTGAATTGAAGTGGGGCTGACAGCCGGCTATCTACTTTCGTTAGTAAAACTATTTTAAACTTTCTGAGTACAGGAGGCTTTAGCAGACAAAGCGTTGACCGTCCACGACTATGGTTCTGCATGGTTTATACAACTGGAGTCTTGGATGTCTTCCAGAAACCAGACAGTTTGTTGGACATGCCCGTAAAATCGTTCCCCCATTGCTAAACAGATTCACCCCTACTAGGGGGTGGTGACGTAGATAGTGACGTTGTTTGCTAATGGCTGACAGAGGAGCGAGTTAGCCGTTTCCGCTCCGCTAATGTAAATGTTGAATGTAATTGGAAGAAGATTATCATCCCAAAGGGACACCTAGTTTATCTTTCTCACTTCTAAACATCTGGGCTTTTCACAAATATATTTCTAAAAAGAATATATCAAAATTCATGTATACCCCCCCCCCCCCCCCCCCCCCCCCCCAAGCAATCCAATGATACCACATAAGCGATACCATTTGGGAGAACATGTTTTTGTATTATACAGTTGTTGTCATCACCGGTTGATTTTCTATAAATAACATTTCCGGTATGGGAAAGATGATGCCGATTCTGATGGTGCCTGTTTCTGGCAACACAAAGGTATTTAACATGATTTATATTTTGGGGAAATTTTAGTCCGAGACTGTACAAATTCGATGTCGCTTTGTTGAAAATAAATAGTTTTTAATGTGTAGTTACCTCTTTGATTATTGTATGTTATTAATGCCTCTGTAACGGTATATTACCCCTTTTTAATAAGAGCAAATTTGATAGCTTCACGATTAATGTTTTGATTGTACAGTATATTTAATTAAAGTTCCAGTAATCGTGATTTCAATCTCGTTTGGGTTTGCTCCCGAGCGTTTTCCTACACGTTTCAATCTCTGTTCCTGTTCATTGTTAAAGTAATGAAGAAAATAATTAAGTTTGGATAATTCTTCCATTCAGGAAAATTCAAAAACTAAAGTCGACACAGTATAAACTGGGACATCTTGAAGCAAAATAATCGAGCTGAAAGTCTCATATTATAATCACCATGACAGCGTTATATCAATACAAAATACCTGTATTAATGTTTGTATCAACATTATAATTTTGTACCAGCAAAATGTCTCAGCCTTAGCCCAAGGCACGTCTGGCCATGCTACTGTAGTCTACAGGTGGTTTCGCAATGTTTGAAATCACGCGAAAGGGGGGGGCGGGGGGGGGGGGGGGGCATAAGGAGGGTGGTATATAAGGGGGGCATAATTTAGGGAGGCAGGGGGCACGGGTCAAGGGGTCGCGCTGTAGGCGTGTTGCGACTAGACTCGCCTCGGGTACATGAACATTATAACTCCTTTTGTGTCGTGTGCCAGCCACGCGAATCCCTAACTCAATTTACATCTGTAATTTTTTTCTTTCAAATACCTCCCCCAAAAATGAACGTGAGGGGTTACGAAAGTTGTGAGCCAATCGCGCGCAAGTGTGTGTGTGTTATTTATACTGGAATGCATTTCCCCAACACTAACAGGGATATGTTACAAAAACGTTCTTGTGAAAGCCACATTATTGACAAGCATGTTTTAATATAAATCATCTCACAAGACCTACCAATAACTCATGTAAGTTAAATCCCTTATCTTTTATCTTCATACAGCTTATTACAAGTAGGTGTTAATACTACATTAAACAGTCCGTGTGCAAGAAAAGAGTAACACATATTTCCTGTAGCTATTGTGAAAAGTTGATCGTTGAACTTCAGTAGCTACCAGAAGTGTCGCTCAACACGTGATAATGTGAAATATACTAGTATTTCCCCCGGAAATATTAGAAAAAGGAAGAAGCCTATAGTCTTTGGATGATGGACCGAATTGACTTATTTTATTAACATGGTAAGTTGTATTTATCATGATTAAATAAACAAACATTTAGAATTAGAATCTTGTTCAAAACGTAAAATACTTTTGAGTGCACAGAATCGGACTTCACTCTACAGTCATGTACATGTCATATATTAATATGGCATAACCACCACATTTGGACCTTTAAAAATGAACGTCCCCTTTAACAAAAATAAATATGTTGAGCTTAGTTATTGATGTCCGCTTCATAGCTCCAAACATCGGAACAGAGCAGGAAGAACCTAGATTCTGATTGAAGTGATGCCCTACATTTAGGCAAAAGGTGCTCGAAACCTGAACATCATTGTGGGATTATTCCGTCATGAAATGTTCAAACACAGTATATGAGAATAATATATGGGAATAATTTAAGGCACCATGTAAAACGTTCATTAATAAACTTTGATAGATATGGATCATACACACACAATTGAGAGAGACTGTATAGTTCATTGTACATGTACATGCAAAGGAGGGGCGGGGAGGGGGAGGGGGTTGGCTAAAACATAGTTGATTCGGGAAAGGGAGACTGACGAAAGAGTAGACAAGTCGCCACGTTTCCACAGGATTACTATAACCTACAGGTATCGACAGGTACAGCGTTTTTGGCGCATTATAACAAATCCACTGGCTTGTGCCTGATATAATCAATTCAAGGGTCATTGCTTTACAATCGGGGATCAACTTTGAACTCTCAAGACTCAAATCAACGTATCGTGTGGACCCGTGATGAAGGTATTTAATTGATTTAAAAACATATCAAGAAATTTACAAACGGCACAAATTATAGCATTATAATTAAATGCATTTTGTTTAAACCCTGCATGGCTTTTTCATCATGCCAAGCATTTGAGTTGAATATTACTTCATCATTGTTATGTGTTCAAAGAAGTTTTGTTTTGTTTTATGATGATTCAGGGTAATCATCAGTCATTCACTCTTTCATTCATTTATTCACAAATGTATCCGTCAATTCGTTAGTAATTTATGCTTCCATGATATAATCTCATAAAAAGAAGTTTGTAGGTTTGGAGTTTAAATTTCATCATAACTATATATTCGGCTGTAAATTAACGATGAACTTAAGCATAATTTGAAACAAGCATACAAAGAGACACGGATTGCTAGTATATATCATGATAAGAGGTGAGTAGAAGGTGCATGCAACTGTTAGAAAATACTTGTTCAAGTTTCAATTTTGTTCAATTAAATTTCGTATTGCTCGTTCATATAAAATATAAATGCATGATTGCATAATTTTTGGAGGGAATGTTAGGAAATGATTTAATATATAGAGTTAGTTATCCCTACCTGTAGTGGATCTGCTCTTGCTTCTGGGCTTGGGTGCCGGGGCCAGGCCACGGTTGCCCATCACTCCAGGGTGGTGGAAGTTGAGTGCACTGTTGGGCAAGTCAGACATGAACGACGCATAGGTGGTCGACATGTGGTGGTGCGGGGCAGCCTGCGAGTAGGCCGAATCGAGCGCGGTCGAACCCATGGCTGAGCCGGACAACGAATTCGTGCTTGTGTGCGTGTTGCACCCCGCAGGGATTCCGTGCTTGCCGGTGTGGCTGGTGGATGATGAGACACCGATCGGTCCCGTGCTCGCGCTCTTCACCAGTTCCGAATTGTAGTCCGTAGTCCCTTGCAGGCTAATCGGCGTTAGGATGTTATCGGGCGTGTTGTCCTTTGGCGGTGTGGGCGGGAAACTGAAGTAGTGAGCGGCGGCGGCGTTGCCCTGGTGGTGTGATGGGGCAGCCGTGGGCGCGGCTCCGTGGTGGCCGTGCGAGCTGGGCTGGATCGTCGTTCCTTGTCCTGTCGAGCCGGGCAGTGCGTAGGAGCTGGTCTGGCCCGGATGGGGTGCTGTGGAACTCCCGAATGGACCTCCGCACCAGGGACTAGCTGCACTCTGGACTCCGTGAAGGGACTTGCTACTGTCCAGCCACTGGAAGGTCGATGTGTGGAAGTGCGGCCTGCAAACCTGGCTGCTGCCTACTCCCGCTGTAAATTTCATCAAAGCAAATTGTAGAAAAGGAAGGAAAATAAAAAGGCAAAGTCACTTTGATATGCCAAATATAATTATGTCCTCTTTTACGTCCAATCACAATAGTCAGCAAAATACTTCGACGGAACTGAAATGCTAATTGTGTTATTGGGCAAAGCTCAATACTACAGAGAATCAGATCTCAGGTTGTCCTGTGCGTGCACCAACCAACCGACATAACACGACTGTGTACTACTGGCATTCGGGGGTAGATTTATACCGGAGTCAACGTAAACCATCTAGAGGAAGCAACGAGGAGCTTCCGGCTTGACAGGCTGGCTCTAGACCCCTGGGTGCACGCTGCGGCCCGCTGTCTGAGACCTTGTAAAACTTTTGGCGCGTGTGTGTGTCGACGGAGAGATTCCCTCTTATCAAACTACGAGCAAGAACACTAATAGCGAGCGAGCCAAGCAAGCCACGCGTTCCTAACGGGCTAATAGGTGCTCGTAAAAACACCCCTTGCCCCTGAAATGGGTTTAGCAGACACTGCAAAAAATTAAGGGGTTGCGACGAGGTAATCCCCAAGCTGATTCGAAAGAAGGTCTGCACTCGTAAACACGCGAACAGGCTCAAACATGTACATGACTCTACAGGTCTATAACTAACCAAAAAGTTCTTCAGTCAAGGACGTATTATTTTGTAAACTGAAAGAAAACGTTAGACTTCCCCCAAAAAAGGGGAGAATAAAAAGGAAAATGGGGTACAGAACTGAAATAGGATCGGGAAGGGGAAAATAGAGTGATGTTTGCTTCCTCCAAACCTTTTGCGAAAAACATCTGGTGGCGATTCCTCCGCATCCTACTATATATTTGTTTTTCCAGGAAGACGAAGCGTAACGTTTTCCTTATCAGTTCGATCAGGTGTTGTTGGGGTGCTGGGGAGGAAAAGAAAGCCTTCCCCGTCGACTGATAAGCAACTCGATCGCTCCCAATGAAACAACAAGATGAAGTTACAAATTGTCAGTGACAAGTCCGATGCAGTTCTACAATTCCGCTGCAACTATTCCAATTGATGGTTATGCGATCAATTTCAATACAGTCGAAAACAAAAAGTGAAATGTATTTGCCTACTATCTGCATTAAAAGTTGAAACTGGAAAGATACTTTAAATAATAAAGAAGCGCCAACGCGAGAAAAATTACCAAGTTTAGGCAAAGCTAATACGTACACTGCAACTTTAAAGTTAACTATAGATTTATTCGATTTTAAAATCTTCCTATACCCATTAAAACAGAATCTGATATACTACCGCGTTGTTGGGGGCACGAGTTTTATAAGACCAAAATGAAGAAAAAAAAATATATGTTATTGTCACAATTTTATTTACACCTTTTCATAACAACTTCTTGGGCAGCAATAAATAGACACAACTATTATATTTAAAGCGTCACGATCGCTAATCGCTGATAAGGTAACCCCATTGGCCAGAGGTGATAATCACTCATTGACAATAATGATAGCGATCAGTCTTCTTGATGGGGTGCTTCTTCGCACCTCTATTGTGTTTTGGCGCCCACACCTGCATCTCCACACATCGATGGTTTCTAGAAAAAATCCACCTTTCTCTTCTTGTCTCTGCTCGACATTTTCCCACTATTCACGATAAACCTCTGGTAGATCGTGGACCTAGTCCATTGGTAGATCATCCTGATGTATTTCTTATCTCAAGATCTCGGTTGGTAGTATCGCTACAAACTTTTGAACCCATTCAAATTAGGAGTTCAATGTCAGTTGGTACTATTGCAAAGTCTTGCGTTGTTGACTTGGAATAGGCTAACCGAGATTATACGAGAGAACGGACACCGCATTTTGAATATTACCCAAATAAGTAATACAATATGGATAATTAGTGAAAATGAAACAATATATCTGAGGAAACATCGGTAGGAATATGTTTTTACATTGAAAAGGCCGCATCATATTATTTCGGACTAAGAACAATATGTTTGATCAATTATATTCATAATGGCTTTTGGATATAAAAATGAATAAATTGAATGGAATGATTATGAATCATGAGTCAAAGTCACACTTGCGAGAATATAATCATTTATATACACATAATTATATTGTCATCTTGTCTATATACTATAGCTTAGTTATATCCACAAGTTTCTGTAATTAGATTTCTACTTTTCGTTTTGATCATCACTATTACATGCTGGTCAATGATCGCTAAATATTGAATTATGCTACAAAAGAATAACAAAGTTAAAGAGGAAAAGATATCCCTCGACGAATTACAAAAATATAAGAATCGGGAAGCGGGCCTTATAGAGAGGCGCAGGTTGATATTTCCGAGTGTCTTAGGTTTCGAAGCCTCCTACCCTGCATCGCTTGTCATACTGTTTCCGATCTATCTCTTATATCAATTATATCGCTAATTTTAGTTTATATATTTTGAGTACTATTTTTGAAAATGTATATTCGAATTCATTGTTTCAACCAGGTTCATGGTTCAACGATTGAAGGATAAACGGTGAATATGCGCGTATGTTTGAAAATAGGTACTCGAATGAAGCATATACTATCATGGTATACGTTATGAATTATATAAACTACAATCATAATTGGTTACTTATAATTATTAATTAGTGAATATTATTTAAATTCTACCCATCTATATAATCAAGGTAATGGTACACCATGTGATTTCAAATGAAGTACATTAAAATAAACTATAATCGACCGTAGTTCAACAGGTCAACAGGTCAACATAATACTACTAGTCCAATCCGTTCTGATCTCAAATCTAGGCGAAATGTGCCCCAAATATTCAACCCGTTGTTTGCCAGACATTGTAACGTCTATAGGCTTTACAAAGGGAGCACAGAGTTCCCGTCATAAACAGGTTAACAGGTTGTGTTCAAACCTCGAGTTGTGGAGACCGACGTGTAGGCGCAATGATCTATGGAAGGCAAGGTGTGACAATATCTCCACGACCCCCTATGCAGGGTGACAATTAGACAAGATCACAATGGAAGATTGCACGGCAATATACACGCTATCTCCGATGACATCTCTGAAATCTTTTATCGGCGAACTATAATCAATCAAAATCACACAGGTATGAAAGGACGAAGGCGCTCCGTGGATCCCATCTGCATATTTTCATATCTATACCTGAATGGCAACAATTTCAAAAGGTGTGCATTCCTTTTCATGTTTTCGTTTTTTTGCAGAAATTAATTGAGCAAGCCCTCCAATCTGCTACATAGTTGCGGTCCAGGTGTACATTATGTGTGTATGCTCTTGGTCTCAGGTATGATATGCCCACATTTTTTTTCCGAATAAAAATTAGGGTAATACTTTTGAACTGAAAAAATATGAAATTATACATATTAAATTATAGCATCCGTCAATGAACATATTTTAATATGCTAACATAAATAAAAATCAACAATTCCAAAAAGAAAGTAAGGAGTTGATGAGAGTAAGTAATATACATATTATTCCTGTGATAGTCCTCTAAACTCATTCTAAAACAAAAACAGCAGTATATAAAAAAAAAAAAGTTTTCGAGAAAAAAAGTGATAAAAGAAAAAGAAGGTGACGACGATGATGATGATGATCAGGAGGAGGAGGATGAGGAGGATCGACGAAGATGGATTTTAAAAAATACAATTAAACATATTTTGCTTTAAATAATAATAATCATATTAATAATGGTGATGATAATAATAATAATTATAATGAAGAAAATGAATATAAACAAACAATTATATAAATAAAGACAATTATTAGTTTACAGAGGAGAAACAGGGAAAAACAACAAACAAACAACAAAGAGGAAACAAATAAAAAAACGTTTTTACAAAGCGGTTCAAAATAAGTGCAAGGATTGTGAGGAAAATAATATAATAAATAACTGCATGAAAGATGGTACAATGTAGATTCAGATTCCATTACACTCAGATGAGTTGGTATCCGAAATTATTCGTAATTAAGAAAAGGTGTTGGGAAAATACAATACAAGTTTTAATCGTGTTTATCAATGACTCCTTGGGGACCGAATGATGTTTCCGCACCCACGGTTAATAATTGTTATTCGGATAGTAAGCTGATGAGAAAGGAAAAGAATAAAATTGGATATTATGAAAAGTTGATCGGTACTTATGATTACACTAACAATCTTCTGACTGTTATCAAATCCAAAAATCAAATGTCGAGTAATCTGTTATCACCTTTCTTTACAACTGGAAGAATAAGCTAAGCTACCTGTTTAATAAAAAGCAATTTATGGACAGATTGGGTGTACCGATAAGCGGTGGGGGAGGTCATAAAATAATGACAGTCACATTATAAGAGATCGCACAAAAACGTTTTTATTTCTTATCACCGCTTTAGACTTTTAGTTAGATTAGCGATTATATTTCATTTTTATGAATATTTGAAATAAAGTATAAAGAAGAGGAGGAAAAACAAATAACTATGTCGCATTTTGGCCCCAGGCGCTCCTAATTTAACGCATGGTTTCCACCCCTGCAACTGGGGAAGAAGAGGGGAGTGAGTGTCCCCCTATACCACCACCGGGTACATTTCATCGTGATTTGCCGGTGAGATTGCAGATTACATCGCCGGTTCACCAATCTCCTACCAGAAATGAATAGACATTCTTATCCGAGCGAACCGACTTCCCAGAGTAATTGAGAGAAACACGTTCGATCGTGTCACAGGAGGTTCCGAAAATGTTTGCCAAAGAAAAGTAAAGAGAGGAGGAAAGGAGATGGAGGATGATAACAAATATGGAAACATTTTGAAACAAAGACATTCAAAATAACCTGGGAGCACAATAGCGTGCATCCTATGCGTCAATGGGAAAAGATCTATTTCCAAATAACGTTGTCCCAGTATTAAACCACCTTTTGGGTAAATTTAAACAATGAGAAAGCGCCTAAATTTTGAATCATTTTGTAACAAAAATATTATGATGCGCGTAATAATCACGATATTATGGAAGTCCGCAACAGGTACCGTACATTGACCGAGCAGCGAACTGCCGCTGAAATAGAGCGGATGAAGAGCTGACGCATGGCGGGGAAGCGTCGGGGGAGTACGACGTGACCGTTCGCTCGTGTCACCTATCGCTGTCACTGGTGAATACGATTGAAACTTGAAAACGCCCGGTTACAATTAGCAAACTGTTTTGATCTAATTTCATTAAAGCGTCACCTACGATTCGTTTAAAAGTATTGCCGAATCATTTCATCCTCTGCTACTAATTATTATAATAACAAGTGGACCATCACAACCATTAACAAGAAATTAACTCGATACAGTTTCAATCATATTATGATATAGGCCTAAATTATATTAACCATTACATTTAAAACATTACATGACATTATTTTTCTCAAACATGATCCGAGCTTTTTTCGACTCTGAGCTGTATTTTGCCCACAAAATTAACATCCGTATGAGGGTAGTGGGTCCCCCCCCCCCCCCCCCCCCCCAACCCTCTCAAGTTCGTATGTCTTTTTGAAATGACACAAAACACAGCTACATATATAAAGCGCTGAGCATAATGACAAAGTGTTTGATAATATCCAACAAGGAAATACCATTTCAAGGATAGGCTATACTAGTTCGCCAATGGTGAATGTATTTTCTCGGAATTCGGGACACCGGAAAATTATACTGGAGGTGATTGGTCACGCTAAATTGCCTGAATCAACCTGGCCTGAATCAAAGATAAATTTGATTAAATAGATATAATATTGAGCTATTTCACTACAGAGAGGTTTTCTATGTGTACCTTTCTTTTTCTTGTCTATCGTTGTTGTATTTTTAAATATTATTATTTGTGTGTGTGTGTGTGTGTGTGTGTGTGTGTGTGTGTGTGTGTTTTGGGGGGAGGGGGGGGGGGGGGTGGGCGTGGGGTATAGGGTTCAGGTAAGGGGCTATGTCTTCTTATCTACGAAGCGCATTAGTAGCTAATGTTGGGGATGTTTAGCTATAGGTATTGCTGATTCTCACCTCCCATCCACCCATAAGACCCGATTGGCTAACCTCCCCTATAGCATGATAACCATGTGTAGAATGTGATTGAAACTACCAGGCCCACTTCGCCTATACAACCATGAAACTATGCATCCTGCTCAGATGAACCCACGGGTAACATTCGGCCAGAAATAACGCATTATGACGTAGCAACATACTCGTGGGGCATCAAACAAATCAATGAAATATTATAACATAATGTTCGGAAAGAAAGCACCCCTACCCGCGTGACCTGATAACGTTTCGGTAGGGAAATATAAGCACATTTTATTTGTCTGCACGCACGCGTATACATAATATAATAAACAAATAGGCCTACATGTGTGTATTTTAGATAAGGAATAACTATACGTATGAAATATCGTTCATGTGATATAATAAAAAAACGACAATTTAGAAACATGTTTTTCTTTTTTTTTTCCGCGTGTCCTATCTCCTCAGGATCTTTCGATAGGGAAATATAAAACATTTTTACGTCTGCAAACATACGTTTAAATGGGCATATTGTATTATAAGATATATGATTTCTCCACTTTATTCAGATGAATAATATACTAATACGAATGAAACCATTAATCATGTGACATTTCTGAAACGAAAAGTTTGAATATATTCGGTCAGTCCCGTGACTTGGGCGGAAACCAGTGAGCGGTGTGATTTGAATCCTCGATGGGGGTTCACTGTGTACCCTTTCTTATCCCTTCACACCGCTTAGCACCCATTTCCTCCTGATAAGACTTAATGCGTCTTTGATTAATTAATCCGACTCCCCATTGATACGCAATGTTCGACTAAGTGTCACGTGCTTAACATATACAACTCTATATTTATGTTTGTATAATAATTATGTTCAATAGACTTTATGCTGGTACCTTGAACATTTGAGAGATATTTACCTCATTTAGGATTTTTCTCGCCGAAATGTTGAACAAAAAATCGACATGCTTGACGTTTTAAAGATCAAGGGATACTTGAAAAAAACACTGACGCCTTATCCTAATCTCATTTCCTTATTACTAAACATATCAATGTTTCTTTTTAGAGTAGTCCAATGTTGTTGTTATTGATTGGGAATATAAGTATGAGTTTCCGACAATTCTGATTAAGATTATGTTTGTTTATAAACTCAGTATAAATAGTTCTTGTACATAGGCCTATGAGAGCCAAATACGCCGAATTATCTCAATAACGGCCTATAATCAATTACAATGGTTATCATTTTAAAAATGACGACTGCTTGGATAAAATGTTAGATTGCGTATCCATTTTGTATCTGAAACTAAGGCATGCGTGTTAAAACGTGATTGGTTAATGTTTGTAACGCTAAATTTTGCTAGCAAATAATGGAAACAGCGCCTCTTTGTTAAGGATATTGTCGAGGGTATCGTTGATCGGTTAAATTAGATAAGAAAGATCACGGTCATAATGACTATTTCACATAATTTGATAATCATACACAATGTGAAATGAACTGATTCCGATACAATTATTTTATTTGTCCAATTAAATCTTAAATCCCCAAGTAATCAGTGTTCTAAAGGGGGACATTTTGGCACTGTGTTTGATAAAGGACTGCAACGCAACAGTCAGATGTCTAATACTCTTTAGAAACAAAAATAGGTTTGAAGATGCATACGGTAAAGTTTCGTTGTTGTTGTGGTTGCTAGTGCATCATTTGTTGAAATGTATTTGTTGAAAATAAAACATGACTGTGTTTCACCTTAATTAAGTTAAAACAACTGATTTAATGGCATCTCCAACAGATTAGAAGGATCTGCTAACGGCAAAGTTTATCTGTTCGTAATGGACTGCGTATAATTATTATTCTTATGATTATTTTGATGAAGTTCTTCTGAGCGCCACCGTGGAAATGTGGAAATGATTTAAACCTGCCGACCACTATCCTGACTATAGAGGAGCGGCCTGGGTAACACTCAGAGGGGTGAAGCTAGGGTAGAGAGAAGGCATTATTTTACCCCCAATACCTCCATTCTGTATCCTATTAGGGAGACGTACAATTTCATGCGCCACCGATTGGGCGGATCTGTATCGAATTAGTGGGGGTTTCGCACCGGAGTTGCACTTTTTCTGTGGAGAGAAAAACTATAGCCTTCCTTCCTTCGAACCTACGATGTTCTGAGGCCTTTTCTTGCTCACACTTTACGCAGTCCTTTATATTTCGTTGCTTTTTCTTATTTTTAGCCTTGTCTCACTCAATTACCGTCCCTACCTCTGAAAACACAATAGAAGACGGGTGACAAAGAGCGACGACAGATCTTGTATTTAATGATGTAGGACATGCCGCTCAGCATCGGATTTCACTTGTCAGATCTAAACTCGCTCATTTCAAATCATGGGAAGAATAGCTTTTTCATTTTATCGCTTGTCACGGGCTCAATACCGCGGTTTAATTCATTTCCACCGCTACGCATATAGGCCTAAATCAATTTAAGAAACTTATGAAATATCACAATTGAGTCACTCCTTTCAAATTTGGATGGAGCAGTAATAGTGGTCAATAATAATTCGCCACGTGAATCGTATATAATGAAACCGAGATGTTGACGATCACAAACGATATGAAGAAGAGTTATGCAATTACAAGTGGTTTGCTGATATACCAATACAAAAAACAACAACAAGACAAACTAAAATATTATAGCAGAAAACACCTGTTAATGTATAATCATGTCCTAAAACAAAGGTTTATTATTTCTTTTGATTTGTTATTTCTTTCTTTTTCAAAACAATGACGAATGTTTGAATAAAGTTCAAGCAAGGAGATGGGATTTGATGGGGATCTATAATATTTTAGGTCAGATTTTGTCTTCACTTGCTCTTTATGATGATTGTTAGTTTCCCCCCCCCCTATGATTGTTAGTTCCCCCCCCCCCCTCCCCCATATTTTCTCTATAGAGATCATGGATAAAAGAGCGAGTCGATTTGGGTAACGATGTTTTTACGATTGTTGATGCGGGGTGACGACTTCTGCGCGCGTGCTAGTTGACCCCATTGCGATCCGCACTAATCTAATTTGGGTTCCTATGACCCCCACAAAGTTCACGGCCCTGCTGGTAGATTATTTCTCCTATTAAAGTTTTATCTAAATCCATGCTATATGCTCAGCCAGTGGTCTGACTCTATGTTGAAGCACATTATTATAAACCCTTCAAAATACAATTCAATTCAAGCTATACAAGACTGTACGCAGACTGGCAGAGTTTTTCTTTAATTTTGTTTAACTGCGTCTTGGTATCATCTACCAATATTTTGAATCGATAAGAACCTAAGAAGGTACAATTGTATGCTCATTGTACTAGTGTGTTGTTTCATTACAATAGATGCGAGAAACATGTACCCCCCCCCCCCCCCCCCCCCATTCTCCCCTCCACCCCTATCTCCATCCACCGGCCCCCACCTGTATGTTGAACATACATTCACAAAATACCTTACGCTATATTTGTATTAATTTGTTTCAATTGAATGCTGCCCCCTGCTTTAGACCCCCCCCCCCCCCGTCTACGAGTTGATCGAGGCTACGCCCCTCCAACCGTTTAATCGGTCCCAGTTCAGTACCTCAATCTCCCAGCCCTAGTTGGAGCTGACGCGCCAAGTATATGGCAAAGCTGATGACAACTTGACTGTCAAACGCCTAATAATCAACAGCTTCGCTAGCAATGAGGAGGAATACATCAACATAAGTCATAATTGTGAAAAGTGCTTGGTAATCATAATTTCGAAGTCACATAGTGCACGGGTTCAATGAATCCATTCAATTAAAAGTGGATGATTTAATTTGGGATTATTATTCCAGATGATTATTCATTCACGAGTGGTTTGCATTCTGCATGTGCACAAGTGTTTTTGGTCATTCCAGAATGACTTTGTAAAAAATATAATTTATATTTCAAGTTTCTTTTGTTAAATGACTAATGTGAGTGGGCAATGTCAGTAAGTGTGCTATCATTCTAATTATTGGACAAAAAATTACCTACAGATAAAATTATCAAAAGAAAGAAATCCAACATTCGATAAGACATTATAAACCTACATGCAGAGCTAATTATTTTGTTGATTACATTCAGGCATTTTGAAACTATTTTCAAACATAATGAAATACTTTTCTCTATAATATGGACACTAAACGTGGTCTACTAATCAAATGTTATATCATTCTTTCTACGATAATATTGTACTTCATAGGCAGAAAATAAAAACCCGGCCTCTGTCGGCAAGTTTGTTTCTACAGAGGAAAATAAGAAGAGAGGGTGGACGAGAGAATGCGAAGACAGTCACGTAAAGAATGATAGAAAATCAATCGAGAGAGAGGGAGGAGAAAGGTATAGAATAAAATAACTAGAGAAATATGAGAGAGAGAGAAAAATCTGACGTAAATTAAATCTGTCATTTCGTTGCCCCAGCAACAGGTGCTTGCGTCACAGCAGCAACAAATAGTAACAAGGAGAGAGGGAAAGAGAGTTGGTCTCCAAATCAGGTGATCCCCCTTTCTTCGCCTACTGGGAGGAAGCGCGCCAAAAACCGCTCTGCTGCTACTACGAATAGTTTCACACTGAACGGAAGGGGGCGCCATAAGTGCTCGACATTTCCAGGCGAGCGTCCGCTTGACTAACTAAACTTGTTATATGCAAGCTGCTCCTGATATAATGTTAGAATAATTATTATTCGAACTTATGAAGACAAATAATTATACGTGCATGCAGCACATGATTGAGTAATTTTTAACTCACTAATGTAGGCATGCATACCCAACCCAACCCAATAAAAATAATTAACTAGGTTTACTAAAGGTTTGGTTTTACACCGTACTGTTCCGCGATATCAATTGTTTAAATAAACTAGTATTGCTTATATATAAACTACGGTGCTTATATATCACACAATTACAATACAACTCCCTAAATACGAACGAGCCGAAATACTATTAATCTCAAGTAATGAATATTACTTGAATAAAAAGTTTAAAAACAATCATTTAGAACAAGGGAAAACGCAATATACTCGATTTTCTACACGTTAAAACTAAAATATGGTAAGAGCTACATCATTATTTGTTCCTCCTTTGTTTGTTTTAGACATCATTTAAACCAATAGAACAAAATACTAATGTATCGTGATTATTGAAACCCTGTATTGGAATGAAAAGGATTCAAACTACCATATAATACACCAGCTATGTTTACAAAGTAAACAAATTTTAATAAAAAGTAATGATTAAAAAAATGTTTACTATTCAGTGAGAATTGGCTCTCAAGCTAAATATTGAGTTCTCAGAAATGTTGTTAAAGAGATAATTATGGTGTTATCTTGGATGTTTCTATTTCATACACAAAACAAACATCCCCTCTGATTTTAGGGATAGAGGTTTTGTTTTACATTAAAAAAATAGACACTTCATAATCCTCAAGTACAATGCATGATGTCTGAAATTAGTATACGATTCAGAAAGTTTGCGCGCATTAAAATAGAATTACATCATGGCTGGTAAAATTCAAGTCTGATAAAATAAAAAAAACGTATACGGCCTTTGGCATCAAACTAATATTTACTTTGAGATGAAACATTTTGATTCGGATAAGGGTTGTTTTGACTTAGATCCGTGAACATAAATAGCAAAGGAGGGTGATAAGGATCGAGCCAGGTCCTACAAGAGTGTAAACATAATGAAATTTGTAGATAACTCCCAGGGACGCGAATAAACATCGGCGGAGTGCATGAGTCAACTCATATATTCATCATTTTATGGGTGACTAAAATTATCCTGCACGGGGGGAATAAGAGGACCCGATCAGGATTAATGATGACAGTTATTAATTGGTAAAATAATATTTAGGTCCTGATATGAAATTTATACAATAAGAACTGTTATGAAATTGTTTTAATTAATATAATAAAAGCAATATAAAACTTTTTAAGCCCCATCTTTTCGTTTACGGAAAATAGTACTGGTATGAATTCGATGCTAAAATAAATATAGATTAAAAGCTTTATCTACGTTGCAATATTGCCCATGTATAACACATGCATTTAAGAGATAATCAAGCAATTATTATATTTATAGGAATGTATAGGCTAGTGTGTAGAGAAAATGTTCTGAGAGAAATGAAAAGAAGAAAGGAAACAACCGGTGTTAGTTTTCGGTCCCACGGTTCCGCCGCTGGAAGCACGCCCCCTCAATATGCAACGGCGATGGAGTGAACAGACAAATTAAACTCGTTTGCATTTAGATAGTTTGCATTCTTAGCCGTTAACCTCTCCCCCTGGTTATTGTAATTCCCATAGAGTTGATACATGGTACACTAAGTTCCCGTATGCAATGATGTTATACGTGCCACGTGATCCATGTCTTTTCAGTTAGGAATACGTTAGTTTTGTATTATGGGAAAATGTTGCCTATATTGTGTTTATATTGTTTTTATAATATTAGTGGTAAAAAGGGTTAATGCAGAGGTGTGGCTCTGACAAAAGTTCAGAACTAGCGACCCGCCCTGTAAGTCACAAGTCAAGTCTACACGTGCAAGGTATTCCGTCTAGTTTCCAGCCACCCTTGGGGAGTATCCGTCACCCCAACCTGTTTTGGGAGTGGACATTATCACTACTCCCATACCCTCACACACATGAACACCCGCCCGTACTGCGCCCTCATTTTTCTTGCTACCAGATATTCATTCGGGTGCACGCGTACTCGATGAAAGGTATAATCAAACTTCTGTCTTATTTCATTCCCATAACAAATTTAATTCGACAGTAAAGCGAAGTGACGATAGTTGAAATCATAAATCACATATTTCTGATTTGAATTTGAACCGACTTATCAGTTGCAGTAGTCGTGTCGCTCGGTTTCCTGCAAGTCAGATTTCGGTTAAATCGTGACGAAAATCGATGAAGTGATGGTTTTGAGAATTGATAGTGAAATTTAGTGACGGGGGGAAAGGGGCAGTTGGAAAAGTAGGATACCACCAAATAAGATTCGAGGTCGCACCATGATTTTGAGCAATTCCACACTGTCATCGAAACCTTAAATTTGTGGGGTACTCTTTACTCATAAATCTAATTAAAACGGTCCCGATACCCGATGGATATTGATAATGCTAACTGCGATGTCAAACTTGTCAAGTTTAGAGAAAATTCTAAATTATGTTGATATTTTCACACACACAACAAAATCCAAACATCGCAGTAGTTTGAAGAATGTTCCAATTTGTCTTTTGAACGATGACTTTAAGCCAGATTAAAAGTAAAAATACATTTCGTAAATTATTGTTCATCTTTATTATAAACTATGATTAAGGAAACTTATATGTTTGTAACCGAGTGACTTGATGTATTCTACTGATTCCATCTTTCTCTACAATATACAAGATGTATATAGTTACAATGAGAATAAACAGTTAAACAGAATAAACAAAATAATGTTTTTAAAGAGGGTATCTTTCGAAGATATATTACTTAGCTTTAAGAGTTGACGTTATACGTGTAATTAAAATGAAGGATATATGCCAGATAAAATCCGAAGCTAATATTTTTAACGTATCTATATGTTCCATAAGTGGAAAATTCAAATATATCATCTTTCAATATTTTGTGTTGATATTTATGATTGAATGACTTTTAGATTTTCAATTTGCGTTTGCCGTTTGCAATAATGACGCGCAAATTGTCAGGCAATCAAAATAAAACGATAACATTGATATGGCGAGTGTCAATGGCCTACGTCAGTTGAGATGAAAAGAAAGAACAAGAAAATAGCTCTCTCAATTTTAAATTCTCCGTCAATTTCGGGTGGGAATGAATCACTTATTCCTTTTAATCATATCAAAAAATCGCTTTTTCATATAGTTAACGAGTCGCATTTACGCATCAAGCCCACGCAAAATAAATTTGAATAATTAGGCAGTCTGGACTCGAGTTTTAATCTTGACATGCAGGGAAAGGAAACGTCAGCGGTAATGAATATGAATGCAAATTACTACCTGACAAAATTCTGCTTATTAATTCCTCTGAAGAGTTAACGCCCCCTCTGCGCTGGCCAAGTAAAAACTAGGCCGATATTAGGCTAGTACTTCACGCGCTATAGACGTACGTCACCTTGCATTTGGGAACTAATATAATAAAGTGTATTTCAAAATGTTTATGATATAAATTAAAATCAAACTAATTTTGGGACAAGATCGTCAGTATGAGTGGATTCAAAATAATTTCCCTACGTTTCACGTTAGACCTTATTACAGCGCACATTTGCAGCATGACGCTGAGAAGACGTGATAAGGTCATCCTAATTTGATGAACCAAATTGTAATCAAATTGGTGAGGATTTGCTAGATATCACCTTCATTCTCTCCGTATCTCCCCCTCTCCCTACCCCCCCCCCCCCCCTTCCTATCCTCTCTTCATACTCAGTCACTCTCTATGCATTTCCCTGCCTGCCCCTCTGTAACCTTTCGCTTTCTCTCATTTTTAAATAGTACCCAATTGGTAATCCTATTGGTTCTCCCCACTACCTTCTCCCCCTCTCTCCCATACCTTACCCCCCTCTCTACTTTAATATTTTTCTACATGCACACTCTTCCTAACACTTTATCCTTGTAGTAACCACCCCTCTCTCCCTCTTTCCCCCACCTTCCATGCTCTCTCACCCCAAGTACCTACTTCATGCTCTGAACGTGTGCTAGCCATGACGAGAGAACACGATTCGGCATCCGCGTAAATTAAGCACCCATCTGATAACGTCTGCTATCGTCAGAGCAGAGCGCGATGGCGACTAATGAGATAGGTCGGTTTGACAGGGGAGACCGCCAATACACGATATCGTTATACCTTTTTAGAACCAACAAATTAAACTGATTGGGATTTATTGCCAACTCTTGATAGCATTACCTTTTTAGAACCGAATTATGAATATTTTGTTTAATCGTTACCTTACAAAAATATATAACGAATTAAATCGATAGAGGATCACTGCAATGATTGATTATGTTTACCTTTTAAGAACGAATTAAATCGATACAGGATCACTGCTATGATCGATTATGTTTACCTTTTAAGAACGAATTAAATCGATACAGGATCACTGCAATGTTTGATTATGTTTACCTTTTAAGAACGAGTTAAATCGATACAGGATCACTGCAATGATCGATTATGTTTACCTTTTAAGAACGAATAAAATCGATACAGGATCACTGGAATGATCGATTACGTTTACCTTTTAAGAACGAATTAAATCGATACAGGATCACTGCAATGATCGATTATGTTTACCTTTTAAGAACGAATTAAATCGATTGAGAAGCTTGTTTTATTAACTTATTATTTAACGTCACTCTTTTGAAACCCAACAAGTTACAGTATTCAAAATCAATATATTGCCAATACATTTTAGAAACATTCAAATTAAATCGATGAGAAACTAAAAATACAACATTGATACTTTTATTTTATTTATCGTTTTTATTCCTCTTTAATGATACTTTACAAAATCAAACAATTAAGGTTGCTTATAAAATCATTATTTGGTATTTATATGACTATCAATTCAATCAGATTATTAAAATAAATATAATGTTGCTACAATTCGTGTATGAGTTTATTTCTCATTAGGTTATATTGGATAGGGGACTGAAGTCGGCGGTATAGCGTATGATAAAGCTACTGACGTCGATGTTGGCAACTCCCGACTGTCCAAATATTGAAATATTGAAATAGCATAATTATTCGAAATAGACTCGCACTTTCCAGTATGCTTTGGTGATAAAACATACAGATAACATATTGATGGAGTCGATTCACCTAATATTGGTGCGGTTAGTGACACTGCTCTCATATGATAAGCTGCTATATAATAACATTACTGTTACCATGGTTACTGATAAATGAGAGAATGATAATATCATATCATGCATCGATTGGTTGACAGGACAGTATACAACCACATGTAACATTTCAAACTTTTGATTGGTTTAGAATTCAGTATTCGTTTGACCTAAATGATCGATGATTGAGTTATATTAATATCACCCAAAGAAACAGAATGAAGTATAACAAAGAAACAACGATTATTAAAACACTCAGAAATTGTTGCCATTTGCCAAGAAAAACAAACAAACTTTAAACAATTAACATAACATAAACTTGGTCAATTAAAATTCACACAAAACAAATACTTCAGAGAGACAGAGATTGTTAATTAATTGATGTATTTACGATTGAATGGAGCCTTGCTTCATTTCATATCACGAGACAACCTACCTACATATAGGTACCTATGCAGGTACATAGGATGAATACTCGATGAATGATGTTGCATGAAAGGATACCTTTAGAACCATATACCAGCAACCATGCAATGGGCGTCTACAGGCACCAGCGGTGTACCATGGTACCTATTGGTTGCCTATGGCATGTATGGGTCGATGTCTTCCATGTCCAATGAATACTTGTGATACCACCATGTGGATACCTGGAAGCACCCTATGTACTTCAAGTAACACATTATAATCATATGAATAGAAATTATTTCGTTAGACGGAAGAGTGAATAATGACTGAAGTGCTAAGCAACCAGTTATTGTGCAACTTCAGACACCCATCAGATACGAGGGTATCCAAAGTAAATGGTGGATGGATGATGTTGTTGTATTAGATAATTAGATATGAATGGCTGAGATATTACCCATTGCTGTCAACACCCAATGAATGTAAGCTTACCTTGTGGTACCCAAAGAGATGCCTCTAGACATCTGTGATGCCTCTAGACAGCTGTGATGCCCCAGACATCCAACCAATGGATGTGCGAGGCATCACTTTGTATTTTAACCAATTGTTTGAAGAAAATGTATGTGTAATCTGTATCAATTATATGGGAAAGACATAAATTAGCAGGCAACTAGTTAATCAGAATGGTTTTAAAAATGCTAGTTCTTGTCACTCACCGTGTGATGGTCGGTAGCCGTGCATGGCGGCGGCTCTAGCGGCGGCCGATCCCGAGTAGTAAGAGGCTGCTGCGTGATGCGCTGCGCTGGCTGCTCCAATGTGATTGCCGTTGCCGTCCAGTCCAGCGCCGGTGTGATGATAATAGACGTCCACCTGTTGGGGGTCGGTCGCGGAGATGAATGAAGCCAAGAACGGGGCGTCGCGGAGGAAAAAAGACAGAGGACGAAAAGTGAGTAGTGATTATCTCAGATCAGCTTTCAACGTTTAAACACCGATATGATAGGATAGACGTAAATGGTGTGATGCACATGAGTTATTAATAAATCGTTTCCCCGGGACCACACTCAGTCAGCTCAGTGAGTAGCATGCATGCCATGCCGTGCACTCTCGCTGGCTTCTTGACGGCTTGGGTTACAGTCAGATGTGTGACGAACTCTCGCCCCTGTTCACTTGCCCACGCCGTTTTGTTTTGTCAACTTCAACTCTCGCTACAAATTCACCTCTCTGTTTTACCCCTCCCCCTTTCTCTCCCAACCTTTGTCAGCTTCACAATACGCTCATCATCATCCTCGATGCTTGCCAAATTTCTTTGACATCTTACCTATTTTTGTGAACAGTTTCCTCTTTGCTTTTTTCTACTCTTCCCGTACTCTCTACATCCTCTTCCCGCGCTTTTTTGGTTTTGTTTTATTCCCAATGTACTATATACCTAACATGAAGAATTTCGATATTTCTCTTCAGCCGTGGCAGTGGGGGGAAAACGTTTCACATCAGTGGGGAATAAGTAGAACGTGCCTGGGAACCAGTTTACAGAGAGGGGTTTATCTAAATTGTGAAGCCTTCCTGTTTCACAACAGAAATGGAAGTGCTTGCATCGTGGTGTACGTCACCGAGTGCGTATGAGACTCGACCATCGCCCGGCCTCCGGTTCCCACCACCCTCTTAATAGCTCTTATAGTGCTACAAGTACATAACCCAGAATATTTAGCATGTTAATAGCAACAGTTGGTTCGACACTTCAAGGGTTAACCTGAGGTGGTTCGCATTCGAGACCCCATACTCGGCCGATGTCGACCGGTGACCGGCGCGTCCACCGTGCGAATGGCAAACCAAACCATTACGTTAGGAGTGTTAAAGATGCTCGGTTAAAGTTTATGGTAAACACACGGACAAACATTATACACTCATGAACACAAAATCGCATGCACAAACGTACTTACTGATACTTGCCACGAACAACCCCAAACACGCGCGCATACACACAGACACAGTTCCCCACAGTATCACTCTACCCCCCCCCCCCCCCCATCTCTGAGGAGGAGAAGGAGGAAGGGGAAGTCGAACCCCCTTATTACGCCCCCAATGACGAGTGTACAAAGGGAAGAAAGAGAAAGGGACACAGAAGAGACACATGGGAGGTAAGGAGAAATAATACCCCGCAGGAGCAAGCAAACATTGTAAAGTAATTGAGAAAAGGGAGAGGAGGAAAACGTTGCAGAAGTTGGGCCCCCCTAGCGGCGACACTTTCTTGGCTCTTGCGGGAATCCACGTCCCCCATATCCCCACAACGCGTACAACTAGGTTAACTCTATCAGTACCACAAGTACGAGACTATTGAACATGTACGCAATTTGTATGCAATTATAACTTGAGTTAAATAAGATAGTTAAACATTATGGAGAAGAAAGCAACAAGGCGATTAAATGTGGTATGCTCTTTTCTTTCTTGATGGGAAATGTCTTCGAGATGGCGCAACTCCGCGCCGCAGATCCACATCACTACAAGTCTTACCACTATAAGTAAACCCTTTAAGTGACGAACATTATTATAGCTACATAATTTGTAAATGTGCGTGCACAAGGGAATTATGGAGTATAGTTTACAAGTAAAGACAAAACAACAAATCAAGACTATAATTCACTGTGGTGTAACTTTCTTGTTAGTAAAATATCAAAGTTCGCATAAACACAGTTCCACAACCATACAACCTTACCAAGGTGCTATAGATTTATCCAATAAGTATACCCACAATTTCACACCTATTGCCATCATACATAATACTGTGTTCACGAGAATGAAAGAGTTAAGAATTAGAAAAGGATAAAGCAACAAGGCGATACAATGTGGTTATGGTATCGCTTTCTTGATATATGAATCGATGGGAAATGTCTCTGAGTTGGCGCAACTCACCGCATAACCTGCGCGACATGAGTGGTTGTACATTGTTGGAGCTACATGGTTGGTTTAAAAGTATAAACCCTCTTATTACCAATAATAACGGGGACAATGGAACACTGGAAAGGAAAGGGGTAAGAGACGAGAAGGAGGCCAGAGTGCGGGAACGGGAAAACAGCGCAAGGGAGTGGTGGCCAATGGCTTGTCGGGACCTCGTGGGAGGAAGGTCGGGAATTACCGGTTTGTTACGGGAACTGATTTATACACAGGAGTATCGCAGTCATCAAACACTGCCAAACGAGCAACACATTTTGTGTTTTTATTTAGGAATTCGGTTGTTCAACAATGTAGTGCGAGTGTCCGCTTGGGAATTCGACCTTTCTGCTAACAACGAATTTAACACACTAACAAACTCACAAACAAACAAATACATACCCATATATTCAAAGAAAGAAAAGGCAACACAAGACACAAACGTACAGGAAGCTCGTGTGGGAGGGGAAAGGGGGCACGAGGGATTAACATCAATCTATAATTTGAACTTCACTCATCGGACAAAATGTCAACGAATTGTGTTTGAGGTGTGATTGCGAGGTCTCCACTTCCCGCTCTTCCCGTAAGTCAAATCAACAGAGAATAAGAGTAAGGTCCGGGAAAAAAGTTATTCCCGCGCTTTTCTTTTTACTTTTCGCGATCTCCTGTGACACACAGATGGTGAGCAGGTTTCTCCGAGTGATGATAAGAAGCAGGTTGGACGGGGACAGGTGAGAGTTCTTCCCCCTATTGCACCTGTGCGCTCGCTCGATTACCCCGTAAAGGTGCTTACTTTACCCCCTCCTCCTCTTTCAGAAATAGTACATCTGCCAATAATAGTACAAATTATTGAAATGTTTACATTATAATATCAATAATCATTTCTAATTATAATAAGTGATAACGCAATAGCTGAAGATGGTATAGCAAATCATGATTGTAAAATTGATTAGCAGCATAATATTGCCAAAGAATTTCTCAAATGTTATACAAATTTAATACTTGTATCAATACTCTTTATAGTATCAGTAAGTAGCATGTTCTCCATAGTAATAGTGTCAGGTTTCACTAGAAATATTTACATTTACTTGAATGAAGTTTTATGGCATGATGCAAACATTTTGCAGCTTAGCTGGCTTAGACACTAAAGAACAAAAATACAAAAAGCTACATTGAATACAATTTCTTAGGTTTTAAGTGTATTTTAGAATCCACCCCTTCCAATGCTATCATTGTGTCTTTGTTTTCAAAATGTGCTTTAACATCCATCGATTTGAAATGAAGCAAATCGAGGAAGGGGATGGACCTATAAAGCGACAGAAAATAGCCTACTGTTTAAAAACTGAGTCACTTGGTTGTGCATCTAAACACGTTAAAGTTCAGGGTCCTTTTGATTATGCCCTCATCATCGATACCAAACATGGGGTGATGGGAAGTATTATTTTTACTTCTTTTGTATTAGTCGACTTTTGTTGGCGCTCACTGTATACTGACTTTGTTTGGGTTGGATAGTACTCAACGTATGATTCACGAGAATCAATGTATTGTTACGTCACATAACGGCATCAGTTGGCAGGCCAGCGAAAATGCGGTTTTCGGCCGGTGCTAAATTTAAAAGCGTGCCGAAAGTGATAGTGAGCAAGTCGCAAACATTAGCCTACGTGCTCCACGTAGAATTTACTTCTTACAAATTAATATTTGAAAATATTTGTAAACAAAAAAAATCAGGCAGCTTATGATTTACTTTAACAAGGGCCCACCCACAAGACATTGTGTAATTGCGACTTCCGGTGTAGGGAATGATAAGGGAAAAGGATGTTAAAATTAGATGCTTTTGATAAAGAAGGTCGGAGAGATTACATTGACGACGCTTATTCTGCTGTGTAGAAGATGACATCTATTTAGTGTTTACACCCTCAAATGACGAAACTAAACAAAACAACAAGATGTTAATGAACTTTCAGAAAAGTAGAAAAGGCGTAAATAGACAGACAGTTTGTTATTGATAAACACATGTCCCTATGTTTACCAACAAAATAGGTGACTAGAACAAGATGAAAGAAGCGAGAGTGACGTTGCTTCTTAATGGTAAGAATTTGGATATTATGATCTAGGAATACTTTTCAGTGCTACATTCATATAACACTGTCTTTAACAAGCGATACATTTTCCATGTTATATTTGAAAAGTTGAACTTCTTGTAAAAGTTATAATATTTTGTATTTATGCCTAGGTAAAGAAATTAAAAAATCATGTAAATAACCAATATTGTAAATAAATATAATTATTATTTAAATCATATTACAACTTTGTTTCAAATCCATTGTATCAATATATTACGTCATTGCTCAAAATAATATAGGACCAGTGAACCGAATTCAGTATCGTCTTTGTTCTAAATCTAATGAATACTCATAAAATAGAGAAGAGATTTAAACAGGTAATAATTGTTCAAAATAAGGATATATGCACAATTAACACAGCAGATAAGGAGATATGCACAATTGCATGCTTATAATCTACGATCTAAACTTTGAATCAAAAAGATAAGATTGAAACTTAATTCCAATTGAAACCAATAAACCCCTTCTTCTCATCGGAGCTTGACCTTTCTATTGTTCTCACGTTTTCGCTCTGACATCCCTTAAATCACGGGGTTATAAATACACCATTCTATCCCAGCTCATCATCGTGATAATCAAACATAAAGTAAGAGCAACTACTAAGTGGAGGAAAGGACGCTTCGCTGCCCGAGATAAGTTGCTTATTCATTCATTTTATAAATTTAAATCGGTGTTCTAGATGCGCGCGCGCAAGATAACTTCTACTTCGCAGGGGAATCCCTCTGGGAGCACCGAACTCCATTGTCGCTCTTTCCTCTCTCTCGGCGAAGCTAAGCTAGGGCTAATTGATGAGGAAACTTTACGCAAGTGGGCAAGCAACTCCAATATCCGCCTATCAACGTGAGTTGCGATCTAACCAGCCCCGACAACACCGTCAATTGTTTGGGGGAGAGCTAAACAAAGCCGAAATAAATGAGAAACAAAAACAAAAATACAGAAAAAGAAAGGATGCTGACAAAAGCAGAGGAAAGCAAGAGGCAGGAGAGAGAGAGAGGGAGAAGAAGGGAGAAATCGAATTGGCGCGGAGAGAGAAATTAGATGTAACGAGACTTTCGCATGTCCGGTTGGATTATTGTGGTCACCGGCTCACAGCCTCTGTGGAGTTATTTGTGATTTAATTTAAACACCTAGAGCTGTTGTTGTTTATTACTTTTGTTGCAATTCGACAAGTCATAAAGCCCTTCACAATGAGAGGAACAGTTCAGTTCAGTTCAGTTTATTTTTTCACTTCAACAGAGATATTACAATAATTACAAAATAGCAAATTTACAGAAAATAATAACATTAATTGAACAACAATAAATAAACAATATCGAAATTCAAAGAGTATTACATTTCATTGAACAAATATATATATATATATATATATATATATACCCCATCGGTCAAATAGCCCGAGCACACCCTTTGGTATAAACATCTTGTTTAATGCCTAACATCAAGTGTGGTTGGGTGGGCGCAGTTTTACGTGTATTGTCTTGGACATGACCGCACGATTCCTGCCAAAAGCTATTCGATGATTGAACCTTTTACCCTAATGACAGGTTTAATCTTTATCCTTAATAATATTATAATTCTTTTGTGATGGATGAAACTATTCTCAATTAAAGAAAATATTGATTACTGGTAATGCTATTGTTTCACAACATATGTTTTAGATTGGAAGGTTAAACGTATACTGCTGTCCAATACAAACGCCGATTTAGATATGAGTCTGTCGATGCATTTTAGGGGCCCCCGATATATAATTGTTATTATCGTCATCATGATCATCATTATTATCATTATCATCCCATCCAAGATCCGTAGCGAGAGTCTTGTACTCTCGTAAAGCCCCTTTGATCCAACCAGTTTAGAATGCCCCGTGCGTGCTGCGGATGAGCAACGTTACACATCACTGAACCTAACCTATATGTGCGCGCGTACGTGCCCGCACGTACTGCGACGTGCATTTGTTTGTTCGTGCGTACGTGTGTGTTTGTGTTTGTTTAGATGTAGTCCGTGTGTGTGTGTTGAATTTTTTCGCGATTTAAGTTTTTGAATAACTTATAGGAAGAGAGAAGGATTGAGTGAGGGAGGTAGATGGGAAGACGATTAACTTGCGTACTATTTAGAAAAAGAGCTACAATGAACTTCATGTGACCCTATTGAGCGTTCTCGGTGCAGCTTTAACTAATATTATTAATGCATGGCATTAATAATTACATAAGTATTACAAATGCATCTGAACTTCTAACAAGGCCTAACAATTAGTAGAAACGAGGTCTCAATAGTGCATTTGAACAATAAGGGTTAAGGCTAAATAAAGTACTGTCTAAATCATAGGCCTTTAATTCTGCTATGATAGGGAGGCGCAATAATTAATACTATTACTAATTATTACCAAGTTCGACGGTGAGTAACAATCTCTTAATATTCGACAGATTATTTCATCCTCCCCTTCTTCCCTATATACTTGGTACCCTGACGTTTTTATAGAAGGTTGGCTCTTTAAAAAACAACATTACTGACGCGTTCAATCAATTATGAACCGCCCTTTATTATGTTTATCGTCACCATCCAATAGACTATGTCTCAGGATAAATTGACGTGTTACAATAAGCATGTAACTTTATGTGGTCGAAAGCCTTTTCTGGTCAACAAAGTAAGCGGAAAGAATAATTGTATCTATTATTTTTTTTATTTTGGCAGTTCATTATTGATATCAACTCCAATCTCGGTAACATGTCTAACACTTGTTCGCATTAGTACGTCAACGCTCAAATCAGATAAAAGAACAAGAAAGACAGTTAGGGGCCCGCGATTATTATTTTTTATTTTGTAGGCCTATATGATATAATATTTATTCGGGATTAAAAGAACGCACCATTTCTTAGTGTCTGTTTCAGAAAATGGGACGGGAAAATGACACATGTGTCCTTCTGTACTAATCTCGCCCGCTCGTGAAGAGTTTAGAGAGTATTAACGCGAGCCACACTTGCAACAGCTGAAGTGAATCGGCCTTTGCTAAATATTACGAGCATTATGATGTGAGAATTACCGGCAAGTAAAGAAAATGAAAACATATGATATTTCCCAACACTTGTTACAAATCCCTTATCAGGGAGCGAGTAATTATGCAAGATCGCTGGAATTTACAGAGGGATTTGTTTTCACTTATGAAGTTAATTCCTCGACAGTTTACTAGTTTTGCTTCGTATACATTACAGTACGTCATGTATTTCCAATTACACTTGAACTGTTGAATGAAATTAACAAGCAATATTTCCACGCATTTGAATTGTTAGTCCGGTTTAAGCCCATTGAATTAAGTGTTTTAATTTGGTAACTTGATGAGAAGCATCCTAAGATAATGCATCATCAATTTCATTATACTGTAATCAGTCGTCTAGATCAACCCCAAATACAACAAATAATTTAAATCTTAAAATAAGAGAACTCAGTGGAACAACATCAAATCGTTCTGCTATTTCTTTGGATTTTTTTGTTTTACTATATCCCTAACGGCCGTTGCATCGGAAATAAGTGAAAGTGTCAAAATGTAATAATCATTTAAATTGCTGCATCATTTCTCATTATATCTACACCAATTCCATGGTCATATGCCATAACCTTACATAGCTTAACACATTACCATTTAGATAAAGTGGTCATACAGTTAATACATGCCATATATCTTGTTCATGTATGGACAATTGGCTAAGGTAGATCGGATGTTGCACCTACGGCACTTATACACCTCTTGCACCAGCGTGCTTGTTATCTTGCAATCAAAGATGGGGGCTGCTTTTATCTGATAATGACGGTGATGAAATCGACGAATTCGAGAAGGACTTCGAGAACGGAGACGCTCCGGTGAACGAAAGAGGTTTGAAACTCGATGACGCTTTATCCTCTTCACTTTTAATTATGACATAGAGAGCGTGTGTCCTCCTTTTTCTTCAACTTCTTTTTAACATGTTTAAGAATGCTCATCTTTCGTTCCGTTCTGAAGTTCCCTTGCTCAAAAGAATGAAAGGGTGTATAGTTCTTGCGGTCTTTGTAAACTCCAACATTTCTCGCAATGTGCCCTTTATTTTCGAATGGACTACACAAAGGCAACCTTTGATAGCAAGAAAAAATAACCTCATCTTGTAAATGTGAATGCCAAAACAATAATACCCAATATAAGGCTAATGTGTCTTACTAAGTTCCTTACGCATCTATAGAACAATGCTATGCAATATAATTTTATTTGCCTTGCAAAGAAAGTGATTTGGTAATCATCCTAAACTAAGTCCTTTTTTTGGGGGGGGGGGGGGGGGGGCGGGGGGAGGGTAAGACATATGATTATACAACCTTCCCCTTCGTTGTTGCCACCCTGGATATATACAATTAAACAAAAGGCTTATACTCACTTCAGGACTACATTGTGCTATTAAAGGACTGTTGAATATTATAACAAATTGTATTCACATGGTCACACAGTTTGCTATATACAGGGACCACTCCGCCTTTTGTTTACACATTCTGTAGCGACACAATCGCTTGGGGTATTTCATCATTAACATTTAAGAAAAGAAAATAAGCTATATTTGTTTCGTTTTTGTTATGACTTCCTTTGATTAAAAACAGTCCAAACATATTTTATGAGTCCGGATCTAATTCGACACAAGTGAAACAAGCCCCGAGATGCAGATGGGACCCGAGTGGGTGGCTTTAATCAGGAAATGTCGACCACGTGCCCAGAGAAAGACCGACGTCATCATCATTCTACAGTCATATTATATGCCTACAAGTATATATATAACTATCGAACGTTAATCTTCTCAGGACTGGTCACTGAAATATTTGGGCTTCAAGTAGTGTGACAGTTATATTTATGATTATTCATCACTTTATAACTTTTGCTGTCTTGAATGTTCAAGGAAAATGTCATGGGATTCATTTATTTCCATTTGTTTATAAACAAAAAAATAACAACATAGTAATAGTTAAAACTATGCCCTATACCTCACTGATCAGTTGTGGATAATTGTGTTTTCTCACTTGAAATATACTTAGGCTACGCATCAATAACAAATAAACAAATAAAACGCACAAGAGGAGGGGACCCGCTATATGCCCTCCAATCTTACCATGGTTACCTTTTTAATATGCTGATCAAGGAATATGAAAACAATTTTGATGAAGTAATAATGCACTCTGTACAAATTTTCAGCCAAAGAAATCGCAAGTTTTCAATGTTTAATCGACATGAATCAGTTTTTAAATATGCATGCGTAATTAGGGCATTTTATTATAGAAGCCTATCAGCAAATCTAATTTCAATATGAATAATAATTATTATACATCACCAAAGTAAAGAGGTTCAATGCGCTTTGATCTAGTCTGCATGCGCAACTCAACGTATGTGTGGATTTTTTGGGTCATGGTAGCCCTCTTGAAACGTCCAATGTCCTTAATCGATTCAGGCTTGTTTTGGAAAATCTACAATCGATTAAATTTTTACTCAAAATGACAAAGTATGAATATGGAGGAAACGTAGTTGGGCAATTCCACGGTAACGGAAGGACATTCAGACGCAATTTTCAAAATTGAATCAAATAATTCCAGGATCCTGCTTATGATTCATCATTGTAAATTACATTTCTGAGACTCTTGGTGGGACACCTTTGATTTCCTATTTTTTAATTATTTTTTTTTACATTACGTGAATTAGATATGGACACTAATGAGGCCGGTAACGGAAGGACGCCAAAATGGACATGGATTTTCAAGTTGTTTAGTTATGATCCAATCTCTGTGAAGTTAAGAGGACTATCATGTTATATTGGCTCATAGTCCATTCCCTAATGTTCAAAGAGTATTACAACACTTATTTGAAAAAAATATGTCTATTGGTATATTATTTACAAGAAGTTAATTGCTTCACTGTTCGGTAACGGAAGGACAGTAACGGAAGGACAGAGTTTTTGATTCATTAAAAATATACTTTAGGGCGCTCAAAAGACTAAAATTTTCATCTGAACACATATTGTGATATTCAATCATCCAATTTGGTACCTTAAAACAGAAAAATACTAGAAAGGATTGCAAAAAATGAAGAAAATCTAGAAATAGGCACAGTGTAGTCCCATGTGTGTATATTTATGTATGGTGTCTGTTTCTCCTATAAGGAGACGCCTAATATTTGTTTAAATCATGTAAACTGAAAGATATCATTATGTGATCATGATTTATGAACAAACAATCCAGAAAAAATAAACAAGATCAGAAATAATCCTCATTTGTTGTTTCCACTTTATGTCCACTTTGGCGTGGAATTGCCCAGTTTATAGTACTGGAATGGAACAACCTGAAACATAGAATGATAGAGCCTATAGACTAGCTAGCCATAATTATAGAGCCAAGTCGTTGCGTCTCTTGGTATTTACTTCGCGCGTAACAACCCCAGTCCCCGGACCCTGGATTGAGAGTGACGTACGGAGGATATTTCATTACTTAACAAACATCAGATAGGGTTTAGAGCAAGACCCGTCAAACTCTTAACGGGTAAAATTACTCAACTCATCCAGCTTATCGATGATGAGTGTGGAGTGGCCTAAAAATAAGCTATAGCTGTATACGTGCAACGCTGAAATAAACTTTGAATACAGGTATATAAAAGGAGAGAAGAAGAAATGAAAGAAAAGATAAAGACAGAATGAGGAGTGAGAGGTGGAGGGGTGGGGGGGGGGGGGGGCATGAGGAAGATCAAGGAAAGGAGGGTAGGAAAGGAATACGAAAAGAGACAGGGCAATGGAGGGGCGTAGAGGGAAGAGCTGATATATGCCTATATTAAGTAAACACTAAGATAAGGTAAGGAGATTATACCGCATGATCAAAGAAAGGGAGGTATATAATGTACGGAAGACACATTTCGATAGTTAAAAGGTGGACAGAAAGACAGAAAGTAGAAGAAACAAAGCACCAAAAAAGCAAATAGGGAAATGTTTGCGGTAAAATGGTATTAATTAAAGAACCCCATTTTACCTATTATGTTACTGTGGGGTTATTAGCAGTAAACTTATTATGGCGTCATTGTGACTGTTCAAACGCGTACCGGTGCTGGTCTTCGATGATGTCACTTTGGACATTCGACCAATCATAAGGCCGGTCATTAGGTTTCAAGTACTCGTACACAAACTACATGCATGATAGTTGGCGTATAGTGCCAAGGGCATGGTGGTGGGGGCACACCCCCCCCCCCCCCTCCCCGTAATTAAATGGCAATAACTTATATTAACACAATGAAATGGGAAAATAAATAAGTAAACAGTTGTCTCTAATACCTACGCTACATCACTGGTTGTGATTATGAGAGTTTTCTAACTCAAAATTGCAATACAAATTTAGGGTATATAAAACATAACAACGCTACGGTGATATTATGCTAGTTTTTGTATCCGTTAGCAGTAACCAGGCACCAGCCAGTGAACGTATCCAGGCGGCTATCAGCACCCGATTAGGCCGTGTCTCGCCCGTCGCTTACACGGTTAGATTGGGGTCACAACATCTGAGCAATTATAGTTGCCATTGTCTTTAACCCACTCTCTGCCAAATCATAACAATCCATTGACATTATAACATATATAAATAGACTAGTTTAATGTATAAGCTTATTCAAATGTATGTCAATTCCTTGTCTGGTGTCAGGGATAACGTGAAGACAATTCAATTATTCAGCTAACCTGTTCATAATATTATAAGAATTACAATTTAATAATTGGGATCTATGGTACATTCATTTGTTGTTGCTATGTCGGACAAACCTCGCTTCTTGTGGCCATGAATACGCCTTTTCAATATCAACACATTTTGAATATATTATTAACACCCCTTTATGTGTTTCACTATATACATATATATATATATATATGAATGCAAACAATATAAATAATAATGTAATATAAATGATACAAAAAGACTCTTTGCGCATAATTCCAAGAGGGTTAATTTCAACTATGAGCGAAAAAATATTCTAAATAGGTTTGTTTCTCTAAAAAACAACTCTAGATTTCCGTCAATGCGTTGCCGATAGTCTCCTCCCGTTGAGACCCGTATCCGCCTTTATCTTTCTTATTTTCAGCCTCGTTTCTTTCATTTCTTATTAGAATTTTTAAATTCACCAGGGGCGAGATGCAAAGTATCGCATTAGTTTCGTCATGATGTACTGAATTACCCAGATGCCATGAACAATAATGAGTACATGTGTTTTGTTTGTTATTTAAACGCTTTGCTTGTATTTCGTAGTGATGACAAGTGTCTTGTGAAAAAAATGTTTGGTATGTGTCTTGGCCGTGGCCTTGAAGTTAGTGCTGATGCTTTAGAGAAATCGAAAATATATATTTTTTTTAAACGTAAGATACATTATAGACACATGTAGCAGTAGAATGTTTTTTTTTAAGTGTCAAGTGTTATTATGAAAAAATACATAAGTTTGTTCTTACATAGATGAATATATATATTTGATAAGTATTATTCATAATCAACTGCAATGATAACCATTAATTGACTTTTACAAAACAGTATCTTTTGGTTTCAAATGTCACCATCTAATATAATACACAAATGTGATTACTATTCTAATGATATAGTTAATTTAGATTACACAAAAATAATTGTATACTGTTTCACATTACATTAAAACACATAACCTAATGGCAATAATATTCCATTAATATTATTTAAAGTCCCTCGTGCGGTATTGCATGTATCAATCATAGCGGGAAAATGTCTTAATTATGGGGTTATAATTGATACATTTATTGTAATTCCGGGAGTCGATTGAGCCTTGCCACATTACCTCAGGATATTGACAATAATACTTCTTCCACAGTTAGGGGATGCACGTGCACTGCATGGAATGCCATCAATGTTCCATTATGTAATGTAGAATACTCCTTGCTATGTGTATGTTCTTAATAACGGAATAGTATATTGAATTGTGTTTGTTATGTAATTTAAATTTGCCACTGTAATTAATCTATTTTTTTTGTGTACGCAAGTGTGGAATAAAAATACCATATCGTAATTATGTTCATTATAGCTTAGAAATCATCATTAAACATATTTAGTTGTTACATTCTGTGTTTCAAAACCAGTTCTCGAAGCAAGCTGTGTTCATAAACACATTATTTGAAACCTTGGAAAGCGCGGGGGACACAAATAATAATGACCACAAAAAGTTTTAATTTTAGCTCACTAACAAAGGCCGTGATTGGTTAGACAGGTGTTATCGGTGACCTTATCAGCCAATGCCAATCGCCGGTACAATTACGTAGGTCGAAGATTAAATTGGTGCTTTTGTTTTCACTATGATTATACGGGCGCGTGGGCCGCTAATGAGACGTGTAATAGACATGATAATGTACGCATGGTTAACAAAAGTGTCTTTCAAATACGGTCCTTTGTTCTACGCGCATTTTAGATGCTTTGATAAGAACCCACAACTTTTTACTCGACTTCAAATGATTTCGAAGTTTTCCCTGTTATCATGAAAGTCTAGAAGAAAGTAACAAGTAATGTGAAGATTTTCTTTGCATATTAGACGTATATGATTGTATTATCTGACCGTATAAAACGCATATGAAAAATCAAAATAGATTAATTTGATAAGGGGAACAGTCACCTAATCAAAACTCTTGAAAGTGGTATAGCTTATTTAAATATATTTATTCTATTTATTTGGCATTTAATGTTTGTTTAGGATGTTTAGGTTATATGATGTAATAATAGTATTCAACAATGTTCAAAGTTCGACCTATAATAGTCCACTTCAACACAATATCTGTTAACTCTTAAACATTAGTAAAACTATATTTATAACTTAACATTTAAATAATCCTTCATAGCTACAGTCATGATATTTGGCAACCCCCTCCTCCTGTCCTCGTCATTTGTTTTAGCTCTTTGTTATGCACACGGCTCGCTAGTCCGTTTTTATCTTGTCGACGTAATATCGTAGGCGCGATGTGCGTCTGTTTAATGATATAATCCCTTTTTTCTGGTATGTGGTTACACGTTGATTTACTACAGGCGTTGGTGGATGATCACTAGCCAATATGCTAGAACATAATTATGTACATCAACATAAATACCCCTCTCCGATACCCCCCTTCCCCGATCATGCACGTATTTTGTATCAACTTGATATAGTATCGTCATAATGACTTGTATCATGAAATTAAAATATCAAATAATTGTGTTTTTTTTGTATAATTGCGTTGGCGAATAATCTTTCCTACGTCATAATGTTTGGTGACCATGAACGACCTTGCCCGTGAACCGTATACAAATTATAAAAGTAAAATAAATATCGTCGTTAGTTTTTAATTAAATTTTGTTCAATCTAAAAATTAAAATATGACAAATTAGCATAATAGATTTGCGAATCAATAGAGAGTCATTTTCAAAATATTTGTTTTCATTCAAATGATTGGACAAAATGCGAAAAATATAATGAAAGTGTTGTATATAACTCCTTGTTGGGTAATTAAAAATAGGTAGATCACCAATCAAACAAGGGCTATTGGTAAAACAAATTAACTGAACAAATAATCAAGCAAAAACCTACAATTTCGTCTAATGTCCCTCACCTTTGTAACCATGACCATTGTATTTGTATTTGTAATCCTATATGTTTCGATATACCCATTTACATTATCTTGAACTCAGCATGCATTGCAATTCAAAATTGAAATTCTAACCCTTTTGACAAAAAGGACATTCCTACATGGATGAGTAAAGTTCGGCAGAGTAAAACGGAAGGAGGTGTATTAGGGAACGAAAATGTTATGACTCGTGTTAAAGGGTGAAGATAAAATCGAAACACGTTTCAGTGATAACCGAATAGATTTTGCATCTCATTATGAGGATTGGAGACGATAAGTATGTCCATTCTTCCATTTCGTGAACAACAAACTGATTGTATTTTAAAAACAAATATCACATGGTCAATGCTAATTGAGCATTGGTTTCGAATTATAACATGGCTTAGTAAATTGCCAGTCAATCTTAGGCCAACTTTTCTTAACGAAGGTACAGAAATTATAAATATAAGTTAAATTAAAAATGTGATATGATGATGGAACACCCCAAAAATCAGAATTTTGACTTAGATAAGTAACACCATACATGAAAAGCTAAATAATATTTTATGTCACGTCTCCGAGCATCAAGTAAAATCTCGCAAACTTAATAAAAACAAAAGTAGGTCAGTTTATATTAGCACCCCTCCAAACATGCTAGCTACCGGGCTGGATTAGAACAGCTAGGCTCAAGCAATAGACAGGAAGGGAAATGCATCGGATCAGTGCAGGGGGAATTTCATTAACAACTTAGCTCGAAAAATCATCCTTACTTGTTGAAATACTTAATATTTCTGTGCAATACATCTATACTTGTTAAAGTAACCGTCATGTACATTATGTGATTGGAGTTGCATGGACTGGATGCGTCAACATTGAGGGATATCCGTATCTTTTATTACAAAGCTCAGAGCTATTAAGCTATTTCTATACAGATGCTATGAAGTTGTAGTAAATATTTTGTCCACAAAATGAATAATGTATATAGGTTGCATTTCAACAATCACTTTCTGTGTAATAATTTAAATATATAATTTGTTTCGTAGGACAAACAAGTATCATAATCAATATTACTATTCTGGGCCTGAATGATTGGGGGTGGGGGGGGGGGGGGGGGGGAGGGGCATGGCCGGGGAAGAGAGTTTCCATATAATAGGTATTTTTTTTATATAGAGCTTGCCACACACATGATCATTCAATCGTTGTATCATACACATCTAGCGCACTCACAACCAACACCATAACACCATAGCATGCATACTAAACAAAATAACCGGCCAATCAAATCACTTATTGAAATAATACTAATTATATCAAACAAACAAACAAACATCAATTAATAAATTCGTCACCAGATATTTAAATTCCTCACAGCGACTTATCATTCAAAATAACATTCAATAGAGCGAAGTGTTCATTCAATAAAAGAGTATCTTACCATAACACAAACAATTTCTGAAAAGGTAGGAATTAGAATATTTACTAAAACAATCTAACTTCAAAACAAATAAATATATAAAGGAGAGTAATGGTATGTCTTACGTCGTCATGGTGTGACACAGCATACTGCGACGAATCAGCGAGATGTAGCGGCGCCACCGAGGAGGACGGGATGCGATCCCCGGCAACTCCCGGGGTGGTGCCCGACAGGGAACCGTTGTGGTGAGCGTGGTGGCTGCTACCATAGTGGCTGCCGATATCAGCCGATCCACTACCATTGCCACCCGTTGCCGCATCATCACCACTAACACCATTCCCATTCACACCACCACCGTTACCACCGGGTCCGCTCACCACCATCCAGCGCGAAGATTCTCCACCGACGTCCATGTCGTCGTCGTCTGCTTCGTAAATGGTTGTCGTGGGCGACGATCTTGCTTTCAATTAACGATGAGCTGCCGAGTTAGTGCCTTCAGATAAGTCTGTTAAGGGAAATAAAATGTATACATGATGAGTTGTTATTCATATTTAATGCATTTATTTCAATAATTGTAATTCTTAAAAAGTAAAATAATCCGTTTACAAAGCCAAGTAGTAGGTAGTCGATGAACACTGTAAAAAAAAAAAAAAAACTATATGGTTTATTTGTCCAAGTATTATACTAATTATATATTTACAATCTTATATAAAGCATGACAGGTTAACAGAAAGATTTTATCAAGTTATTGTTATCACTGTTTTTTTTCCTTCAAATATGTGGAAAACTGCAAAATGTAATCTCCAAAATAGCAAATAGAGGGCATCTTGAATAGCATGTCCCTTACTCGTTGCTAAGAAAACGAAACAGCGTTTGTTGGCATGGCGAGATGTAAACCATCTTACTGATTCCACTCTCGTCCCGGTCTCAAAGAGATGAAGCTGGAATGGGGGTAGAGAGCAAACCCCGTCTCATCCGTGAGATTCTCCGCAATATATCAGCAAATCCCTTCTCTCTCACACGCCGTTGACATCTCTCACACTCACTAACGTTTCACTTAGCTAACTGCCAAACAGAATTCTACCCTCAACTTCTCGCGAGAGACTTAAAGAAAAGGGAAGTGCGACGGATTGACAGAATATTGCCATTAAACTGTTCTTTAAGATGAAATGAGTGTGAATGAAATGATATAATTTCACAAATTGAAAGGATATAAAATATGTCAATTTCGGTAACCTAGAGAAAGTTCAGTTTGCGTCAGCTGCGAACAAGATAGCGCTGTAGCAACAGCTGATTCGAGGGAGAATTATTTAGCGCGCATTTTCGCGAGATTTGCATCGTCAGCCAAGGCTGCGAAATTAAGTCCCCGAGTGTCAAACCGGCCGGAGAGATCAAGTGGAAAGAGAGAAAGTGAGGGAGAGAATGGGAGGAACGGACGGGGAAAGGTCGGGCTTGCAAGAGCGAGGAAAACCGCTGAGCATCCTTAATCTCCAATGAAATTCCTCAGCAAACTACTGTTTGTTCCTCTGCCTCCTCTTAGCTTCTGACACACCCCGTACTGTCTTGTTTTCTTAGCGCTCAACGCACTTTCTCTCCTCATGGTTTTCACTCTCTTCCTCTTCAGCTTTCATTATTACGAGCTACTTAACAAGCTTGTTTGCAAACGAGGGCAAACCTTGGATGCACAATATGGTACGCTTCATACAGTGTCAGGTTTAAAAAGGCAGAAATAGTGAGAGATAGTGTGAGAAAAGGAGAGAGGAGGAGAGATAACAAGGAATTTCAGAGGGAACGGAAGAGGGGGGGGGGGGGGGGGGTTATGCGGGAAAGACAGAGCTAAGGAGAGACATTGAACAGAGCTTTGCAGAATGACTGATTTTCGGGGTAGATTTTCACAATTTCTTTTGACAATTTCCGGCTTACAGAACTGAACAGCATTATACGATCTTGATGATTAATACATGGAGATGAGTAAATCCAAAGAGATAATGAGAGTTAGAAAGGGAGGGGGTGGGAAGAGGGGTTGAGAGAGATGTGAAAGGATGGGGGAGGGAGAGGGGTAAGATGGGAGGAAGGTTGAATGACAGAGTTTGAAGTTAATCGTTATAATTTACTCTCTATATATTATAATGATACCAAAAAGGCTATGGTAAATAATCAAACAAATCACAAAGCATTTTATAATTTCCTTTTAATTTTATGCCTGCATGTTTTATTCGTCTTCAATAAAAAAAAAACAATTACATTTTTAACTTAAGAGACCTACTGAATACTGATAATAATGATCCCACCAACAGATGGGAAATTGATTATATGTGATGAGAACGATGATCCTTTGCTCATGCCAATGATGAGATGCTTACAATACGTGGCGTGCAACTGGAAGTGGACTCCAGTTTGTTGAAGATGAGCAATATATTGGTAATCACGATCTTCCAAAGTCAATCCCTCAATTTATGATATAAATGAGAGAAGAATGCTAAGCGATACCTCTGCTCAGACCGATGGCGAAAGGTGTTCTGATATTGTTGGAGATTATTTGATTATAGTCCAAATGATGATAACAATATTGCCAACAGTTTTCCCACTCCTATAGATGGAAATGATGATCACAGAAAAAAATACAATTATTACAAAGTCCAAGTAGTTATCGGAAGCTCGAGTACACGAGTAATCAAGAACCGTTAGATTGAGCGAACGAGAAGAGACTGAGGAAAATGTATCAAGACCACCGGAGGTAACTCCAACCAGTCCAAGCAAGAAACTATGACGTTATAACGCCCGGGAAGTCGGGAAAGGTCTGTATTTATATAGATTCATCACACATTTTTGACTAAATGATTTCCACCTCCACTAGATAGCATGGATAGGGGGTAAAGGGCTGGGTAAAGGGGTGTGTGAAGGGGGTCATATTGGTGCATGTTGAGGGGATTCCCTAGTGGATGCGGCGCGGCCTTGGATAAGCTCGCTTGCCAGAGTCAAGCCGGGGACCCGGGCGTGCTCAAGAGCCCTTGATTTCCGCTCTCCTGTCATAATGTTTACTCTCTCTCTCCCGCGTTCCTCGCGACCGCTACCTTGTTACTCTAATCACGGCATCGAATGACGACAAATTTAGACGATGTCCAACGCAATAAAAGCGGGGAAGGCAATCGTGTTCGTGTCATGTAGCCATTTATGTTGACTTCCCCTCCCAAACTCGTTTTCATTTGGGGGTCTCCCGTCCGCGACCGTGCGTGTTTATATTTATTTCGCTCTTATCCGGGAGAGGGCAATTATGAAGTGCATCAGACAAATTTATTGGTCGTCTGTTGCAGCTTGCGTGGCGGGAAAACAAAACAGAAATGCGCGCGAACGCGGTAATAACCTCTAATTAGTTTTTGTAGTATCCTACCTGAACCCGAGTGTCTCTTTTCTGTAGGTTGTGATTATGTTTCAGGGTTCGATTGGTTTACATAGGCGGGACGAGGTTCTACCTGGTTTGCCCAATACGTCGACTCGTATTAGGATGATGGAGAGGAGGGAACCCTTGTCAAGGCCAGTTGGTAGATAAAGAAAGAAAGGT
>JBAMJV010003943.1:0-98303 GCA_037951105.1 Echinarachnius parma | reverse complement strand
AGTATTTTATGCAATTTTAGGTGGAATTGATGACTAAAACTGTATTCTATTTTGACTGGATGGAAAAACAAATGGGACGGTAACTTTTAATTATTAAGGCTTTTGTTTATCTATTTTTAGGTTGTTGATGACAACAAAGCCTTTTACAAAATAATATTCACCACTCTGAGAATTGTACGTGTTGTCATGATTTATCGTTTATTATAAACATGTTCATTGTGTAGACCCATACATTAATAGGCACACTATAAGCTAATTAAGTACATGGTTGGGATTAAAGGATGCAATGATGTATACTTTTGTGTTCACTAGCTGAAACAAACACCATCTGCATTGTCAGTGGAGACTGTTACGTGTCTTGCACGTGATCACTAATGTATCCTGTTTTTTTTTAAGAAGCCGTATGTGAAGAGCACATGATTATGAAGACAAATGAATCATGAATATTTCTCTCCAGTATATTGTCCCAAACCTCCATTCAAGATATGAAGAGCTTTTTTCCATGAGGCATGGGTTTTATTGTTTAATTATATTGGTTCAGTTGCAATGACCCTCTTATTACCCTCATTGTGATTTCATTTGAAAATACCTTTTTGACGTTGACCAGCGTCAAAGTATTAAGGCGCATAATGCTATCTGTATCTAGCACCCCCATGAATACCACAAAACAGTTTTCTTTATTAGTAAAAAAGCAATGGGTGATTTTCGGGCAAAAGGCTACAGAAAGTAATGACTGGACTCGACAAAATTATCTTCAGACTGAGTATAATGTTCGTTCTGTGTATCTGTCCACATGATGTATTGATCATAAATGTATTAAACATGTTGATTTCCTATCTTTATTTGATTATTATATTCCTCTCGGAATCTGAGCCCATATAAATGATGTAATTATGAGAACCTGCTGACTTAGCTCCCAGCTATATTATGTCTGATTTGGATTCTAATGGTGGTTAGGGGCCATGCAAAGTTTTTTTTAAAATCCAAACATCCAAATAAAATTTTGATAGAGCTAGCTCACCACAATCCATCTCCGACATGGATAGAAAACTCAATTATTTGAGTTGAGACGAGTAAAGTGCAGTTTTTGACACTAAATCTGTATTATAATTTTTTATTTATTTTTTTTTTTTTTTTTCCCCCCATCCAAAATGGCCCTGGACCCACCCACCCACTTCCAAATCTTATTTGGATGTTTGGAATTTAAAAACTTTGCAAGGCCCCTTAGCAACTTAATGTTGGTATATTTATAATATCCAGCTGAGGTGGTCTGGGTCAGCCATACCAAATACGTTAGTCCCTAGGTAGGCTAGGTGGCAACTAAAATACCAGCTACGTTTTACCTTAGTTGGCATCTAAACTGCATGCCAAATGTTTATATATTTACTTACATATATCATCAGGACCTAAATACCTTAGCCAGCAGCAAAACTATAGCATGCGGTGTTTCATGGTTCGATGATTATGAATATGCATGGGGGCCCAGGTGATCTTTCCTGATAACTTGACAAAAGATGTCAGAATGATAAGTCATTTGCACGTCTCCCCACCCCTCGTTTCCTCATCGATAATTCCCTCTTTTCCTCGCAGACGGGCGACGCTTTCCTTTCTTCTCTTCAATTCCAGTGGCATAGCGTGGTCGGATTGATTTGAGGGGGGGGGGGGGGGGTGGCGAATGATAAGGGAGCGCACCATTATGTATTTCTTTATTTGTACAGAGGTTTTCCCTTTATGTTGTTATTGCTTTTGGTACACTTATTAGGGTAGGGAAACGTGCCGTGCCCCCTTGCCCCCCCCCCCCCCGTAGCTACGCCCCCCTGTTAATCCGCATGATGACTATTATTTTTTCTATCTGCTCGAATATGATAATCAGACAAACAATATGGTCGTAGACAGGGAAGAGGGGGGGGGGGGGGGGGGGGGGGTACCACAGCATATTGGAGTTCAGGCTTCCCGTCTTGATTTTAAATGATGTGATGTTCAGATTCACAAGAGCAATGTCTTCCAAGCAACTAAACCCAATAAATAAAATAAAAAAAAACATTAAAACCATAATCATTTCCAAAAGAACTTCGTACAAAATAATTGTGTGGGTTTGTAAACGGGGCGTTTTACAGCCTCTCATTTGAAATGAAGTTCAAGTTTACACAAAAAAATTCAGGAAATTATGACCTGATGACTAGAGAGGAAGAGCAAACCGGTCAACGTATCCGGAGGTCTCGGGTTCGATTCCCCGTGAAACCCAATCTTCTTTTCTCCATTTTGCGTAGATTGAAAAAAATGTCTTTCAGCTACTACAAATTCTGTGTCATCTTTCAAAATCATGCAAAGAAAATGAGCTTCCGAAATCATACTTTGGGACTTTCTAAACTGGCTTTGCACGCTAGACAACTGTGACTCATTATGGTAATGCCGGTGCGCCGCATTATCATGATAGAAACTATACCTGTATAATGCCCTAGTCACATATGCCCCGAAAAGCATTCCCGTATGGTATAAGAGCCTCGTATTGGCATTTTGTGGAATGAAATGAAACTCGGGGGCTATTCGGTGACAATTTCGTGGCTAAGCCGTGGGCATTACGTGGTGATACATGACAATACGTGGCAGTATACCTACATGGTTGTAGTGCCACTATCGGGAAGGCATGAGCAAAAAACATGTCCGCATGTTCAAATTTCCGCCACGACATGGGATGGATTTTGGTCTCAGCTCTGCCTTGCCGTAAATGGTACCAAACTACAGTTCAGGCATTGTCACGTATCGCCACGGAATAGACACGAAATTGCCACCGAATAGCTCCGTTACATTGCATTGGCCACAATGGCAATAGGGTACGTGGCGCTTATGCGGGAAGGCCTTTAATACGGGTATGTGTGACTGGGGGCACAAGGCTGTATACACCGCGGTATAAACTCCCTTGTCATATACTATTCAGCTTCCCCATTTCCTCAAATGATGGAGTAATAGGTGGGGGGGGGGGGGGGTGGGGGTGGGGAGAGGGTTCAATTGACCCCATTCTTTGGGGATCCCTGCCCCACCCTTTTCCTTGTTGTCTCAATGGAGAGAATAGGAAAATATATATAACATCATAGTGGATTCTCTTTATGACAGGAACCAAGATGTTCGATTCCCGGCGAAGCCTGTTTTTTTGTTGCTCATTTTCGTTATTGTATTAAATAAAACCTTCAATCTTTAATATAACAAGGCAAGGTGAATTTTGCTCATCCAAACCATTCATCAGTTTGTCCTCTTTGTCTTGTAATTATATACCGCGCATACGATATACCTGTACTAGTTTATTGTCTTAGGTCCCCGCAATGCCCTCGTTACAACGAGGTTTCACTGTATAGTTTTGGTTCAATCTGCCGATTGTTGCTGATTGTGTGTGCCAATGGATGCCTCCTATAATCCCGGGCCTATAATACACCTAGCTGCCTCCTGATATTATGCCAGGGAGATTATATATCCCCTATGAATATTGTTCCTCGGTCCTCGTATAATAATAATATTGTACCTTATTGTGCTGATTATTTTGCCTTTTCAATTTGTATAATTGAATAACGACCCTGAATTCATAAAAGTGAAACCGTGGTAGTGGTAACTCAATGGGCTCGTATAATTATAGCAAAAGATTCGCAAGTGCACACAAATTCAGATATCCAGCCAAAAAACATGCACGATTTAGTCAGTATATACACAATCTACACATGGATCGATCCTTATAATGCGACCACAAGTTTGTTCCTCCCATTCCACATGTTCTTTTGTCCAGTTTCCTTTTATCGAAATTCTTAGGCCGTGGTCGGAATGGTGACACGACATTACCATTGCTCCGAAGTTTATCCATATGCAGTGGCGTAGCTACGGGTGCATGGAGGCACGTGTCCCCTCCCCCCCCCCCCCCCCCCCCATAATTTGACAACAACAATAAAAAAAAGAAAAAAAAAAGGGGGCAATCCTTTCTATGGTAAAGAAATATCAGAGTGTGCCCCCAACAAATTCGCGTGCCCCCCTCCGATAAGTTCAACCACGTTACACCACTGTTCCCAGATTATCGAATTAGCGAAAGTTTATGGTTATAGTTTGCAATTATATTGAATTGATATACTTACATAATGATAACTTTAAAGCAGGCAGTCAAATGTTGAAAATAATGTGATATTCTACACGAGCCTGCTGGAAATGACTATACAATAACACATTAACATTTTATTTTCGATTTAGCGAGGTAAACGGCGCGGCTCCACAAATAGCATACTTATCTAAAAATGGGTACGCATAATTAAAGCTCAGACTGTACTTGCAATGCAGAAGAATATCATTAAAACAGTAATGGCTTCCAAAGCATTATTTACTGAGCACGTACCACATTGTCACCTAAATGAATTATTCCCGATGCAAATGTAAATGTAATGCATGCAGCATGTACACTATACCTCGCATATACTTATACGTTCACATATCTATTTTTAAAGGTAGTATCCGGGGTATATATAACCCTTTTCCAATTTCTCTGAACATACCTATTTTACGTTACATTTGTATTGATTCGTCTCAAAATAATGATTTAAATGCATATAATCATGTTATAAATGTACAGTCGCATATATTGGAAAGGTGACCATCAGGCACAGAGTGTGACAATATTGTTCAACCTGTTGGTATCCTTAATGGGTCCCCCATTTGCCCCTCCTAGTCCTATCATGCATGCGGGACATAAATGGGGACAGTCAGCCCTCGCGTCAATATAGAACGGCCGGTGGTGGTCGGGGGGGGGGGGGGGGGGGGGGGGGGTGGTGTCGGCTTTAATTACGATCAGGTGAGAAGAAAACGTGTGTCATTTACTGTTCTGGGTGGGGTAAATACTCTTATCTCTAAATCACCTCATGTATAGTATGTATTTATTTTAAGAATAAAAACAAGGTCTGCACAAAATATTCAAGGCAAATCGAGGAATTGAACAGACGTATTATTTTTGGTGAAACCATTGGATTTCAAAGACGGCATAATAATTTCCTTTGCATACCTAGTATACAGCAGCCTACTCATTTTGGATCCAAGTCTGCTGTAGTATTAGTCGTTACTTTCCAGACAGTAAATTGTCGCACGTATAAATTGATCCATAATATCATCCAAGACCACAGATGTGTAAAAAAAAAGATACCGTGTCACCTGATAACCTGGTAACCTGTGTAAACTTACTAAGATAAATAGAGGGGGTTTGGGTTGGGGTGGGGGTGGGGGGGGGGGGGGGGGGGCAACAGTTACTATGCGTGGTTAAAGGGGACCACCAGGCAAAGAACGACACATTAATATATGTTTTGGTACCGTTTTGTGATATCAAATAGAAACCCAACATTTTGCAAAGGGTTGTGTAATTCATAAACAAAGCAATTAATTTCCACCACTTACGGAACCACTGCTATTTCCTGGTTCCATACGGGCCAACCATTTGCGAGTGCGCCAATGCTATTCACGCGTACGTTTGTAGACAATATATTTCCGTGCGATTCGTTCGCTCTGCACACACATCGCAATTCACCGCACGCATCGCAGTCTTCGCATTCAGACCGCATGAACGCATGCTTTAGAATGGTGATGCGTTTCCAATTATTTTTTTTTTTTTTCTGGAAAACATATTTGTGTGAACTTGTTGATGGAATGGGAATACTAAAGATGTTACCTTTCTTTAATAAGAATATTATTTTTGGGTGGTGGTACCCTTTAATCCTCTGCGAAAATCAAAATGGTGATAAATTTATCTATTTATCAACTTTCACCAACGGAGGGGAGGAGGGAGGGGGGGGGGGGCAGTGAGCGGCAGCTGGTTGGGGGCAGTATACTGAACGGGGGGCATTTTCACCTTTACTGCATACTATTATTATTACTATCAAAATAGCCTACATACACATTCACGTTATTAAAAACCTTATAATGATGCCGTAGGCCCTTTGCATTGCTTTTAGAATGTCGAGTGACATAATGAATTGATCCAAGAGATTTCGAATGACATTTCCAGCGAACTTCCGTATACTATATTACATGGAGGCTAAAATTGATAACGTCCACGTAACTATGTATATTATAGAATGGCAGTATTTTATGTATTTGGCCTCAACTTCAAGTTTCATTTTGAGTATTCATAATGTTGATCAGTTTGAATGATATTAAGATTGTGTTGAGGATTTGGAACTTGGTTTGAATGTTGTTTTATGTTTGTTGTTTTTGTTGTTTTTGTTGTTTTGTTGTTTTTACCAGGGAGGTGGTCCATTCCCCTGTTTTTACCATCACCATATATCGGTTTAAAGCCAGGGTAATTTCGTGCATATTATGTTCCGTAGCGCATATAAAGTCGTGGATTACATGGAAAATACACTCGAATGACAATTATACCAAATTTTTTAAATCCAAATGAACGAAGAACGTGTGGATTCCCTATAGGGAATGCAGATTGGATTATATGCCTGCATCAATATTGATGGTCATAACAGAGAGCTGATAATTATAATGGTCATCAAAATGCACTGACTCGAGTCTAGTGTATTGGCTTTTTGGCTAGGCATTTTTTCTGTCCAGTGTGTTTATGAACTATATATATATACAGTATATATATGCAATCATAGTTTATTTGGTGTATAGCATTAGCAAAGTGATATTCATGATGGTTGTTATCTCGTGTGTCGTTTTGTCTTTCAATGTGTATTGTTTTCTCAGTTTTAAACATATGCCCTAACTGTTCTCCCTGCATAGAGTGCATAGTAATTCTTACCTCCTATATTATATAGAACATCATTATACCCTTTCTTCACGTTTTCACTTGTGATGTATACTCTTTAATCATGGGTATAGTGTTTATATTAGAACATAAGTATTAAACATTGTCCCCACGCATACGCTTTTAGAGTAGTGTTACCCTTTAAGGGGGTAATGTATTGTTGGCAACGAGGGGCATACGTGCATACATCAGCGCCTTAGCACACAGATTGATTCTGCCACCATGCACCGCAGCACCGACCCGAAGTGGCATTTGTGTACATGTCTCGTGAAATAGTGTCCGACGGGCTAAAAATTATGTCCCTCTTTGTTTACATGTACATGTACACGTGTGTGTGCGGACTTAGGATCGTTTTAGGTTATCCGGATATTTTTAACCGTGTGTGTTACTAGTAGACGTATGTGTTTGTAATAAAGTTCACTTTATTGATGTACGACCGGATTGTGATACTAATGAACATAATTATAGCCAAGAGAGCGCGGATCTATATTAAAAATAAAAAAATAAAATTTTTACAAATTGGTAATTATTGATAGTTTGGGGAATGGTGTTGAGGGGGAGGAGGAGAATGATGCGACCCTTGCAAGCAATGGGTTTTCATCAAGGCAGTGTAATCATCATGAATACACTTTGTTTGCTGCTTTAGAGTTTGATTGAGATAATATAGATTGGATCTATGACGTTGTGTCAATATTGACTTTCCCAAGAGGTTGTGGTTGTAGGTCAAAATAGTGCATTTATAAATAATAAGCCAGGTCTGATATAACTCAGCCGGTCTAATTGTATAATTATGTCTAAACCCAGTTTATCCATATATCATAATAGTCAGTAAATAATTTTAGGTAACATTCACTTTATCTAATTACCATTTCAGAAGAACCAATGGGACTTTAATATAAGTCTCATTGGCCTTTAAAGGGATCTAGTAACTTTATTGACATGTGCAAAAAGCGATGACTGGTATTGTTATCTGATATGTCCACTGGGTGTTGTGTGAAAATGTCAAGTTAAATGGACTTTATATGGCCGAGTAATGAGCAAAAATGCAAAGTGACATTCACTAACTCGTTGCACTCTCTTTGTACATGGTTCTGACGATCCATTGGATAATTTGACATCTGAACACTTCAATCATAAATATCTTTTTAACGGAAGGGAAATTTGAAAAACCAAAACCTGTATCATGCTTTTTTTGGTTAATAAGAATACAACAAGGTATGAGGGAACCGCTAGAATTTCAATTGGATTTTGAGGATTTGGACAATGTTACTAAGTCCCTTTAATCTTGTGTCCTGAAACATATGGATATATTACTTAGACTAAAATGGCAATCAGATAACATGCTTATCAGCCAAACTAAAAAAAATGTATAGTCGGAACATAACGGTGAGTGTGTTGTGTTATGATATGATGGGTTTTGGGCGCTTGGCACCCAATCATGGGATCCCGAGTTCGAAACCGATCGATAATCTATTCACAATCACATTGCTGCGCACAAGTAAAAAAGCAGAGAAATAATTAATAGAGACCTGGCACTGGCAGGAATGTATTTCTTGAATCGTCAGGGCATAAGTCTCTGCTGGCTAAGATAAGAGTCAGGATAATTGCATGTTGTACATTTTCCACAGCGCATAAACATGGATTGCATGGAAAATATGTTAGAATTACAATTCCACAAAATGGTGTGTACAAACGTATAATTATTAGACCATTATGGGTACTAAACAAACTGGGTTACCCAAAATATTTTAGACTGCTATAGTAACTAAACTGGATGTGGGATAACACACAAACACACACACACACGACTGGATCGTGACGTATCGATATACATATACAAAAGGAAAGGGTTTCAACTACCATATGAATGGTAAATGGTTTGCACGCTGCGCTGGCCTGTCTAATAGTAATAATAGCAATCAATATGCTATGACCATAATGCCTTTACAAGGTCTATTCTATGCAAAATTCACAACTATATGGACAGGAATAGGGGGTCAACCTTTTCATACTAATATAAAAGGGTTGGTGTACGTGTCTGTATACATTCCCATGTTATTATTGACATTCCCTTGGGTTCTATTTCTTGTCTTTTCTATAAATATGTTAGGCAAATTTGGGCAAATATATTTAAAAATCCTTATGTCAACATTCATATATTTATAAATTCAGGTAAATAATTTACTTTCGGGCGTTCGTATAATAAAATTATACAGTTTGTACAGTTGCGTATATAGCTACGACGTGGGGGGGGGGGGGGGGGGGTGAAGAAACGAGAAAAAACACAATATAACACATAAGGGGTCGATTTAAAAAAAAAGAAATACATAAGGCAGTAGGAGTGCTGTAATACATGGTCACCATATTATCGACTCGTCCCATGTTAGGAAAAACCTGCAAACAATTCACTGCTGTACGTCTACTATTCTACTATGCCGAGATCTCAACGAGGGTCTAAATGCAGAGACTAGACTGCAGAATGCGGACGGACGATTCTCCGTTGACGATGCCAGGATCTGCTACGACGGGGGAAGCGAGGGAGCCAAAAGGCCACAGAGGAAAACGCTATTTAGCAGCATCCAGGGGCAGGGGATCGAGTGATTGCATTTTTCCTTCTCAAGTAATTTTCATATCTTTGTTTTGGTGTTCCCTGTCTTTGTGGTGTATAACAAGACTATTGTCAAGCCAGATTTTGGAGGGGGGGGGGGGGGGGGGGAAGGGGGTCAATATGGGGCTGAGTTTCCTCATCAAAGGAGCAGCATATGCTACACAAACATGGAATAATCTTCTCTCGCTACTGAAGCCTTACAATCGACATTTTAAAATGTGTGTTTAGGCCCCGTTTAGGCTAATTTCAACAAGAGCAAAGATTATCTCTCTTTGCAAGACGGTGATTCTGAGCTAGATACTATATTGTACCCAACAATTTTCCTGAAAACAAGTGTCCCAAATGCTGATTTCATGGGTAAATACGTGCTTACAAGAGAAAATAGTCACACCGTTATGTACGCATTTCTTTACATTTACACCACGAGGAATTACAGGAGTAGTGCGGGGGGGGGGGGGGGGTGCTCCCTTGCCCCCCCCCCCCCCCCACCACCACCACACACACACACACACTACGCCACCAAATCTATACCCGTCATCGGACGAGGGTTGTTTGTTTTGGTGACGAGTTTTGAGTCAAATGCAGATGTTTGGCTACTTCTAGTTTCTGCGCGGTTTCCCCTTCGTTTATAACCACACTCTTCCTTTTAGTTTTACCTTATTTCTGACAAACCGATGTAACTATGATGACATATAGAAGACGCAAGTAATTATCTCATTTATCTTGTCAATCAAAAGCATATCAGCATCTTCAATAAATATTAATGGTTCAGTCATGTACGAAACCGTCCATTTCCGTTTAAGCTAAATAACAGTTTTGAAAATCGCCCCCAACAACAACAACAAAAAAACACGCTTTTTGTCTTCGACAATGATAATTAACAATAACTATTCTGAAAATGTCAAGAGTTGACAAAATACTTATCGAATATAATACTACCTTGGCCTAGAAATTGACTTTCTTTGGCTATTTTGTTTCATTATTATTTTCTTCGGTTTTCACTAGCAGCTACTCCTAAATTCGTAAAAATTGATTCATCGTTTTTGCAAGATTAGTAAAACATTCACATATATTTTACATTGGTGGTGCGGATTGTATAGAAACTAATTATACAATTTAGGGGATTGTATTAGTACAATCTATTATATTAATACGGTAAGCTTCAACCCCCAAAATGGTTCCCACTCGAGATATCCTCACCCCGAGGATTCGGCGACTTCCCGACCGTCGCGATCGAAGGATATACGTTTTGCGGAGGACAATAAGGCTTTCCCGAGTCGCTCCCGCCCCGTGGTCGTCGTCCAGATCGAAGAAAAGGGAAAGTCAGCAATGTCAATTGCCTGTTTAAGACGCCGAGCATTGACTAACGATTTATCGCCGTAAAAGTATTTGTAAGAATATAAATTGGAGTAGATAAAACAAATAATATATCGAGAAACCATTTTAGATATAACACGTTGCGAAACTACCCAGGTTTTGATAAATATCAATATTTATATTACGCGGATGGTATGGTAATGATCGCTATTGCCGATTGGCATCGTGTTTGTAAGTGCATCGACGACAAAATGCGACAACTTCAATTTAGCTGCGATTATACAACGCGCAATGGCTGTACAGCCGTGTATACACGTCGCGCAGTCATCTAATTACCCCACCGAACCGTAGTTTATTTGCATAGCTCACTGACCTGATGACCATCGTCTCTGGTCACTGTCTCATTCGCCCTACCGTACACGATACTATAATTGCGCCAGCTTGTGGTAAGATGTATTAAGTCAGCCACGAAGCTACCATGCAGTACCAGAAGAGACGCCTAGGGGGTGGGGGGGGGGGGGGGGTGGGGGTAGAATGGACGGGGGAGGTAATATCTTCAAGAATATGAACAAAGGTATACGCGGGAGAACTTAGTTTATGATATAAAACGTGTAGGGGACACGACGGGTTATTTGTCATGCAGGCAATTGGAGCCGCGGGGGGGGGGGGGGGGGGGGGGGGGGAGCGGCGAAATATGGGGGGATAACTGAATAACTTTGCGTGGATACTAAACCATCATGATTTTGTTATACATTGGTCGGATGTATCGTTGGACGGGGCCCCGACGGGTTGTGGGGTGGGATTGAATCGCCCGAGTCTATTTTGACTTACTATTTAAATGATGATTGTGGGATATTTAGTAAAGTTTTAAAGTGTTGTTATGTCATCATCGTCTTTCTCTTTCAAAAACCCGCGGATTTCCGCGGGTACAGCTAGTACAAGAGTATTAGTACAATTACCCATTTGGGCCGTTTAAGCCCGGCGCAGACAGAGCCGACTCGACCCGATCCGACTGGTTTCAATCAGGCTAGAGGTGGGCCCGGTCGGTCTGATCCGTTTCATCGTGTTGAATTGGCCCCAAATAGCTTCCGACTGTCTTTCGACTGGCAAAATGTGTGTCGCAAGTCACTGAAAACTGAGCCGATCCGAATGAAAACCAGTCGAATCGGGTCGAGTCGGCTCTGTCTGCAGAAGGCTTTATATATTGTGGAAAATCGCAGCGGCGCTTGGGCGAAAGGCTATATAGAGCGCGCCTGTTTGCCTGGGTGCTTTTTATGTGGACGTTGCCTCTTTACTCACTGACAATATTCTTCACCGTGTTCGTAACTTTTTTTTTGACATGTGCAAAAAGTGATGAATGGTTGATACAACGTGTTTTGTTAGATATGTCCACTGAGTAAAGTGTGAAAAATTTGCGTTATAAAACGGATGTTATATGGCATGTATGGCCGAGTATAATGAACGAAAATGCAAAGTGATATTCACTATTACTTATTAAAGGGGTAGTACAGTTTTGGCAAGGCTGAAATTTAGTAACCAAACCAGGGCCCCGTTGCAGAAAGAGATACAATCGATTGTAAGTTGCAATTAAGCGTAAGTCAGATCACGTGTTCTAGATGCGCAAATCTGATTGGTTGAAACGCGTAAATTTTCTGACTTACGATCAATCGTAACTTACAATCGATTGTATCTCTTTCTGCAACGGGGCCCTGGACAGTAACATTATAAACTAATAGTTATAACTCCACCATGCTAGAAAGGTATACAAAATTACAAGTAAAAAGCCCATCATCATTCAAAAAGAGCCATTAAAACACAAGAGGGCGCTCTCTAAAAAGGCATTGGTTTTAACCATTTTTCATACAAAATTATGCATGAGATGTTTTATTGAAATCATGATAAAATAGAGAGATCATCAACAACTATTTAAAAAAACGCTTTTGACAATTTTTGAAAAAGTGTATGCTTTTTTTTATTTTTTGAAAAATTCATCTGATTATTTGGGCCCCAAATAATTATAAGATCATATATATTTATTGATATTTCAGCCGTTTCTGGACCGATTTTGACCAAATAAAGTTTATTCTGCCATTAAAATTGCATGTTTTCTCAAATTCGACACTCAGTTTTTCATTACCTCACAAAAAATTGTGATGTGCAGCGCCCTCTCTACCAAAACTAAACTACCCCTTTAAACTGACTGTACACGGTTACGACTTTCCGAAGGGAAATTCAAAAAACAAAAACATGTCCCATGCTTCTATTGTTAATACGAATACAACAATGTATGAGAGAACCGCTAGAGGTCCAAGTAAGCTTTGAGGATTTTGACAATGTTACTAGATCCCTTTAATGATTCTAGTCTCAAGATATAAAGGGTATCCGCATTGAAGGTATATAGACCTTTTATGTAAAATTCTCATTACAAAATCACGACCGACTATACAGATTGAATACTTTTCATTTTCTCGTGCCATGTTATGCGAACACAGTATTGTGTAGAGCAAGATACGTATTTATACGTATTTATACGTATTTATACGTTAAAAACGTTCATATTTCATTTATTTTATCATGTTTTTTTAAATGAAATGATGAATAGATAATGCACGCATATAGTCCAGAATGAATAGAGAGAATCACTCAACCTCACAACGCCAAGTCATGAAAATGTGGAATATATGAAAACTATATAATTATGGGCTGACCCCTATAAATGATGATGACCCACGCAGGTCTTTAAATTATTAATTTTAATTATCAACATTACAATCTACCCGCAATTTTGATGATCGATGTAATCCAATATCCGCCGCAAAATGGTCTTTCCTGCATGGTTATGACACTGTCTCATGGAAGCTGCTAGCATTTTCTCGCTGTAATCAAAGGGTTATCGTTGCCATGGGCGTGCGGAGACATTTTTGGTTTTCCAGGGGGGCTGAAGTCTGTTGTCCAAACACAATCTTTCCCGTTTTCCCCGTTGTTCACATGATAAATACATTAGCTGCCCGCAAATAATATACCTTTATGATTGTGTCCGATTTTGCGAGAATATTGTTTGTATATTTCCCGCGAAAATGACATGTTTTTGCCCGAATTAGGGTTGTTTTTGCCCGAATATCGCCTTTTTCTAAATTCTCGGGGGCTAGAGCCCCACAGACCCCCCCCCCCCCCCACCCTCTTGCGCCTCGTGCGCCTATTTTCACTGGTAATATTGACGAAACGGTTGGCCGTCATCCGTGGAAATTCAGTATACAAAATAATCTGTTTATAGGGACCACCAGTCCTATACGGGGAACAAGAAAAGTAGCTCCTGATGTAGACATGTGACCTCTACAGACAGGTTCAATGGCATTGTTTTTCTCCACAAGGGATCACTTTTGGTGGCCACTAATGGCTGCTAATAACAAGTGGCCACTAATACAGGTTTGACGGTTCGTGTCCCCCCTCCAGCCCTCAGGAGGAGGCCCGGGAAGAGTCTCATGAAGACTAGTGACACTTGTTTTCTCTCCGATAAACATTCTCAAGCAAAATTGTATCGAATATACTTGAAGAGATCCTAACTTTCTATTATAATATTATACTGTATACTGTGTACTCCTTGTAGGCAGCCTAGGCGTGAGTTGTCCATGTCAAATCAGATTATGTGTAATTTGAAAAGATACGCGTGTCGTTAGAGAGTCATAATGTATGATAAATTGACGATGAAAAGAAAACATAACATCGAAACTTGCACAGTATTACTATCTTTGATGCAGGAGTGTACTGCCTCAGGAATTATAATTTACGCAGATTCTACACTTAGATCTTGTACGTGCAAGCAATGTATCAACAAGGGTGATCGTATTATCAAATGTAACATAAATTATATTCCTGGCACAGTGTATTAAAGTTTGATGTAAAAAAAAACACCTATTGTGTACGAGTTCAAAACGGGCGACAAAATAATGTATAACCTACTTCCCTATTGTTGTTAATTAATGTCGTACGTGTTTGCATTTTTACTAATTATATCCTTTTCATATTCATGTAACACGGCCAGATAAATCAAGGATCATCGTATAGTTAAACACGACGCATACATTCCTAACATACCTTAAATTAATGTTCCATGCATTCTCTTTGTCGTAACATGTCCATACTTCAACGGGAGTTATGAAATTTACTTTTCGAATACTTACATGTTTGGCGACACGACATCTTGTAAAAATTGATCCGAGGGTTATCGCCACTTTATCGTTTTAGTGAAAGTTATGATCAAGATTATGATTATTGTCAGTGGCGTATCGTGGTTGGACTGATGGAGGGGGGGGGGGGGGGCACACTTTATGTATTTCTTTAATTTTAAACAAATGTACACATTGTGAAACTGTTTTTGTTATTACATCGGAATATGTCATGTAATGTATTTCCCGTGCACAACGAACAGTAATCCTGAATATAAGCCTATCGTTCGATATCCGAAGTTGTTTCCCCCAAGGAATACAGTGACGTATGGCGTGGTCTGACTAATGGGGGGGGGGGGGGGGGGGGGGGGGCACACGCTACGTAGTTCTTTATTATATAGAGGATATTCCCCATTGTGTTTTGTTCATTGTTTTCATTAAATTGTTAAGGGGGGGGGGGGGCCCCAGGTAGCAAGCCAACGTTGGACCAACGTCGGAAACTTGCAAACTCGTTGGAACCCGTTGGACGTTGGACAATCTCGTTGGATCAACGTTGGACCAACATCGGTAACTCGCAGTGAAAAAGAAGTTGGACAATCTCGTTGGACCAACGTTGGACCAACATCGGTAACTCGCAGTGAAATGTACGTTGGACAATCTCGTTGGACCAACGTTGGATCAACATCGTTAACTCGCAGTGAAATAGACGTTGGACAATTTCGTTGGACTAACGTTGGATCAACATCGGTAACTCGCAGTGAAAAAGACGTTGGACAATCTCGTTGGACCAACGTTGGACCAACATCGGTAACTCGCAGTGAAAAAGACGTTGGACAATCTTGTTGGACCAACATTGGACCAACATCGGTAACTCGCAGTGAAATGGACGTTGGACAATCTTGTTGGACCAACGTTGGATCAACATCGGTAACTCGCAGTGAAAAAGACATTGGACAATCTCGTTGGACCAACGTTGGACCAACATCGGTAACTCGCAGTGAAAAAGACGTTGGACAATCTCGTTGGACCAACATTGGACCAACATCTGTAACTCGCAGTGAAATGGACGTTGGACAATCTTGTTGGACCAACGTTGGACCAACATCGGTAACTCGCAGTGAAAAAGACGTCGGACAATCTCGTTGGACCAACGTTGGACCAACATCGGTAACTCGCAGTGAAATGGACGTTGGACAATCTTGTTGGACCAACGTTGGACCAACATCGGTAACTCGCAGTGAAAAAGACGTCGGACAATCTTGTTGGACCAACGTTGGACCAACGTTGGACCAACATCGGTAACTCGCAGTGAAATGGACGTTGGACAATCTCGTTGGACCAACGTTGCACCAACATCGGTAACTTGCAGTGAAATAGTCGTTGGACAATCTCGTTGGACCAACGTTAGATCAACATCGGTAACTCGCAGTGAAAAAGACGTTGGACAATCTCGTTGGACCAACGTTGGACCAACATCAGTAACTCGCAGTGAAAAAGACGTTGGACAATCTCGTTAGCCCAACGTTGGACCAACATCGGTAATTCGCAGTGAAATGGACGTTGTACAATCTTGTTCGACCAACGTTGGACCAACATCGGTAACTCGCAGTGAAGAAGACGTTGGACAATCTCGTTGGACCAACGTTGGACCAACATCGGTAACTCGCAGTGAAATGGACGTTGGACAATCTCGTTGGACCAACGGTGGACCAACATCGGTAACTCGCAGTGAAATTGACGTTGGACAATCTCGTTGGAGCAACGCTGGACCAACATCGGTAACTCGCAGTGAAAAAGACGTTGGACAATCTTGTTGGACCAACGTTGGATCAACATCGGTACCTCGCAGTGAAAAAGACGTTGGACAATCTCGTTGGACCAACGTTGGATCAACATCGGTAATTCGCAGTGAAAAAGACGTTGGACAATCTCGTTAGACCAACAGTAATGAGCGGACTCAAGTAGAATTACAATCATAAATAGAAGTGCGCCATCCCCGGTGAATTACCATATAGGATCGATATGTATATTATCGGGTGTCAAGAGACCATGTATGAGTTGGGCCATCGATCTACAAGCAGTTAATAAAGTAAGCTTTCAACTATACTCGTGTGCCTACTTGTATTATATTACAACATGGTGTCTGAAGTGAAAGTGACTGTATGTCTGATTCGATTCGCCATGACCTGTGTTGTAGAAATGCTAATTTGAATCCATTTTGGGAGGCGAGCTTCACGGTTGATGTGTGACCGGATATACCATCCAGAAAACGCTTTATTGAGAACTGTACTGTTCGTTATCAACGGTGCATAGCTAGTAGGAAGAAAGAGCTCCAGAAGAGGCAGAAGCGATACTATGATCAGGGTGCCAAGTCGCTGCCGGTGTTGAAGTCTGGAGAACGTGTGTACTACCAAGTGGGAAAAGAATGGAAACCTGGCGTAGTGACAACTCAAGATTCAACGCCCCGCTCGTACCACATCCAGAGTGAGAAAGGTGGGCGGTATCGCCGGAACAGACATCATCTAAAGAAGCGTCGCGCACCTGAAGGTAACATCCATGTTCCAGTAAACGAGGAAACGGAGTTCCCAGAAGCGTGCTGGAGTGAGGTGAAGCCGCCCTCGCAAGAACGTGACAGGCGCTACCCACTTCGACGTCTACTCTCAGACCCCCGGATAGATTAGATTTGTGATAGAGATGAATACCATTTAGGGCAGAATAATCCCTTGGTATCATCTAGGCGTTGGGTAGTCCACCCTGGCACTAGCACGTTAAACCATTTTGCATAAGGTAAATGTCGGTCTTACATAGGGGATGACAACCGTACGAAAGGGGCAGAATAATCCCCTGGTTCCATCTTCTGGGTGTCGGGTAGTCTACCCTGACACTCAAGTTTGTATAATTTACCAGTATTTATTATTGTTATGCCAGAGTTACACATGGCATTTCGCCTACTTGTATTATATTACAACACCAACGATGGATCAACATCGGTAACTCAAAGTGAAATGGAGGTTGGACAATCTCGTTAGAGCAACGTTGGATCGACATCGGTAACCCACAGTGAAACGTTCGTTAATCCAACGAGAATCCAACATTTCACATCTGTTGTTCACTACATGTAGCTGTTATGTTAGAAAAGGTAATTTTTTTTACTCGTAGCACAGGTGGTCAAAACCCCCTTGCATAATAAAAGGATTTAAAATTAGCTGCTGAAAGCAGGATGTATGCCATCGTTGGATCAACGTTGGTTCAACGTTGGATGAACGTTGGTTATTATTCATGAATATTCATGAGTGGTTATCATTGACTGCAAAAAGCATTAATAATCATGTTATTTGATTGTTCAGAATGAATCCAATGTTATTATTTACTCATTATTTGAAATATATGTAAGTTATTTATCTACAAAAACATTCTAAAGGTTTGTTTCCATGATGTATTTGTGTAAATTCTTAAAACTTTATCCAAACATTCAACTTTATCGAAATACCAACCATCAAACAAATATTAACACAGAAGCTAGGTTATATAAAGCTGAGTGGATGATGTAGATGTAGTGAGTGTAGGAATAGGAATAGGACTATATGGATAGGAATAGGACTAGGAATAGGGTTAGGGTTAGTCTTAGGTAAAGGGAAAGCTAGGATAGGATGTTCTAGATATCACCAATAGGCGTGTCATATGAATATTAATTTAATTTTTTTAGTACGGTGAGACGTTGGTCCAACGTTGGACCAACGTTGGATCAACGTTGGACCAACGTTGGAGAAATGTTGGTGAATTACGCTGGACCAACGTTGGATGCTTGTTGGAGACATGTTGGATGCTTGTTGGAGACATGTTGGATGCTTGTTGGATGAGTGTTGGAGACATGTTGGATGCTTGTTGGAAATATGGTGGATGCTTGTTGGACACATGTTGCTTTGACGTTGGATCAACGTTTGCGTACGCCCAACCAACGCTGCTCCAACGTTGGCGAATACAAAATACCAACCTTGGATCAACGTTGGAAAAGCGTTGGTCCAACGTTGACAAATGACAACTTTCCAACGATGGACCAACGTTGATCCAACGTTGGTATTTTGTTTTCGCCAACGTTGGAGCAGCGTTGTTTGGGCGTACGCAAGCAACGTTGGTCCAACGTTGCCGGACAACGTTGGACCAACGTTGCCGAAAAAATTGGACAACGTTGGTCCAACGTTGGACCAACGTTGGCTTGCTACCATGGGCACGCACCTCCCATGACCATCGACGCTACGCCACTGCGATGGTATATTATGTTGTTGTTATTTTGTAATGTTTTTTTGGGGTGTAAATTCTAAATGAATATTTACGCCATAATACTTACTTATTTATACTCGATCATTTTAATGGACTTCCTATACGAGATGCTATACCATGCAGCATCAGGCAGCATGGGAGATTTGGAAGTAACCTATCATTCATAGTAACATAAAGCGCCGTGGGCATTACTGACTGTTGGGGAGGGGAGGGGGGGGGGGCACAGTCTCTATAATTATGTATTTATTTGTACCCCTTGTTAGGGCTACGCCACTGCATGAGCCTATTTAATCATCATGATATCCATGAATATTGGCAGCGCCCACGGTTTTTGGGTAGGTAACAAACATTGATTACATGCAAATAGGTTTCTCCCACGGAAAGGTAATCGTCCAACGACACAAACATCTTATACTGTGGTGTATATGGTAGCGCATATGACAGTCATTTTGTCCGTTTATAGCACTTTCAAATTACATTCTGGTTTGGTTTCTATATATATTTTCCTTTTGAGTGGGCTTTGATGCGGGCATCTATTTCTAATTCTGTATACTTTAACAACTGTACATACATGTATATAAACAAATCTTATTCCGTTATAATAATTTACGTTTTCTTGTTATTGCTGATCTTGTATAGGCCTATGGTAGATAAATAAATGAATACAAAAAAGTAAAACATATTTTATATGATATTTTCGATATGCCATGCCACTGTAGCCGACAGTCACGATATATTACGTTATGGTCCCAGGTAGCAAGCCAACGTTGGACCAACGTCGGAAACTTGCAAACTCGTTGGAACCCGTTGGACGTTGGACAATCTCGTTGGATCAACGTTGGACCAACATCGGTAACTCGCAGTGAAAAAGAAGTTGGACAATCTCGTTGGACCAACGTTGGACCAACATCGGTAACTCGCAGTGAAATGTACGTTGGACAATCTCGTTGGACCAACGTTGGATCAACATCGTTAACTCGCAGTGAAATAGACGTTGGACAATTTCGTTGGACTAACGTTGGATCAACATCGGTAACTCGCAGTGAAAAACACGTTGGACAATCTCGTTGGACCAACATTGGACCAACATCGGTAACTCGCAGTGAAATGGATGTTGGACAATCTTGTTGGACCAACGTTGGACCAACATCGGTAACTCGCAGTGAAAAAGACGTCGGACAATCTCGTTGGACCAACGTTGGACCAACATCGGTAACTCGCAGTGAAATGGACGTTGGACAATCTCGTTGGACCAACGTTGCACCAACATCGGTAACTTGCAGTGAAATAGTCGTTGGACAATCTCGTTGGACCAACGTTGGATCAACATCGGTAACTCGCAGTGAAAAAGACGTTGGACAATCTCGTTGGACCAACGTTGGACCAACATCAGTAACTCGCAGTGAAAAAGACGTTGGACAATCTCGTTAGCCCAACGTTGGACCAACATCGGTAATTCGCAGTGAAATGGACGTTGTACAATCTTGTTGGACCAACGTTGGACCAACATCGGTAACTCGCAGTGAAATAGACGTCGGACAATCTCGTTGGACCAACGTTGGACCAACATCGGTAACTCGCAGTGAAATGGACGTTGGACAATCTCGTTGGACCAACGGTGGACCAACATCGGTAACTCGCAGTGAAATTGACGTTGGACAATCTCGTTGGAGCAACGCTGGACCAACATCGGTAACTCGCAGTGAAAAAGACGTTGGACAATCTTGTTGGACCAACGTTGGATCAACATCGGTACCTCGCAGTGAAAAAGACGTTGGACAATCTCGTTGGACCAACGTTGGATCAACATCGGTAATTCGCAGTGAAAAAGACGTTGGACAATCTCGTTTGACCAACAGTAATGAGTGGACTCAAGTAGAATTACAATCATAAATAGAAGTGCGCCATCCCCGGTGAATTACCATATAGGATCGATATGTATATTATCGGGTGTCAAGAGACCATGTATGAGTTGGGCCATCGATCTACAAGCAGTTAATAAAGTAAGCTTTCAACTATACTCGTGTGCCTACTTGTATTATATTACAACATGGTGTCTGAAGTGAAAGTGACTGTATGTCTGATTCGATTCGCCATGACCTGTGTTGTAGAAATGCTAATTTGAATCCATTTTGGGAGGCGAGCTTCACGGTTGATGTGTGACCGGATATACCATCCAGAAAACGCTTTATTGAGAACTTTACTGTTCGTTATCAACGGTGCATAGCTAGTAGGAAGAAAGAGCTCCAGAAGAGGCAGAAGCGATACTATGACCAGGGTGCCAAGTCGCTGCCGGTGTTGAAGTCTGGAGAACGTGTGTACTACCAAGTGGGAAAAGAATGGAAACCTGGCGTAGTGACAACTCAAGATTCAACGCCCCGCTCGTACCACATCCAGAGTGAGAAAGGTGGGCGGTATCGCCGGAACAGACATCATCTAAAGAAGCGTCGCGCACCTGAAGGTAACATCCATGTTCCAGTAAACGAGGAAACGGAGGTCCCAGAAGCGTGCTGGAGTGAGGTGAAGCCGCCCTCGCAAGAACGTGACAGGCGCTACCCACTTCGACGTCTACTCTCAGACCCCCGGATAGATTAGATTTGTGATAGAGATGAATACCATTTAGGGCAGAATAATCCCTTGGTATCATCTAGGCGTTGGGTAGTCCACCCTGGCACTAGCACGTTAAACCATTTTGCATAAGGTAAATGTCGGTCTTACATAGGGGATGACAACCGTACGAAAGGGGCAGAATAATCCCCTGGTTCCATCTTCTGGGTGTCGGGTAGTCTACCCTGACACTCAAGTTTGTAATTTACCAGTATTTATTATTGTTATGCCAGAGTTACACATGGCATTTCGCCTACTTGTATTATATTACAACACCAACGATGGATCAACATCGGTAACTCAAAGTGAAATGGAGGTTGGACAATCTCCTTAGAGCAACGTTGGATCGACATCGGTAACCCACAGTGAAACGTTCGTTAATCCAACGAGAATCCAACATTTCACATCTGTTGTTCACTACATGTAGCTGTTATGTTAGAAAAGGTAATTTTTTTACTCGTAGCACAGGTGGTCAAAACCCCCTTGCATAATAAAAGGATTTATAATTAGCTGCTGAAAGCAGGATGTATGCCATCGTTGGATCAACGTTGGTTCAACGTTGGATGAACGTTGGTTATTATTCATGAATATTCATGAGTGGTTATCATTGACTGCAAAAAGCATTAATAATCATGTTATTTGATTGTTCAGAATGAATCCAATGTTATTATTTACTCATTACTTGAAATATATGTAAGTTATTTATCTACACAAACATTCTAAAGGTTTGTTTCCATGATGTATTTGTGTAAATTCTTAAAACTTTATCCAAACATTCAACTTTATCGAAATACCAACCATCAAACAAATATTAACACAGAAGCTAGGTTATATAAAGCTGAGTGGATGATGAAGATGTAGTGAGTGTAGGAATAGGAATAGGACTATATGGATAGGAATAGGACTAGGAATAGGGTTAGGGTTAGTCTTAGGTAAAGGGAAAGCTAGGATAGGATGTTCTAGATATCACCAATAGGCGTGTCATATGAATATTAATTTAATTTTTTTAGTACGGTGAGACGTTGGTCCAATGTTGGACCAACGTTGGACCAACGTTGGATCAACGTTGGACCAACGTTGGAGAAATGTTGGTGAATTACGCTGGACCAACGTTGGATGCTTGTTGGAGACATGTTGGATGCTTGTTGGAGACATGTTGGATGCTTGTTGGATGAGTGTTGGAGACATGTTGGATGCTTGTTGGAAATATGGTGGATGCTTGTTGGACACATGTTGCTTCGACGTTGGATCAACGTTTGCGTACGCCCAACCAACGCTGCTCCAACGTTGGCGAATACAAAATACCAACCTTGGATCAACGTTGGAAAAGCGTTGGTCCAACGTTGACAAATGACAACTTTCCAACGATGGACCAACGTTGATCCAACGTTGGTATTTTGTTTTCGCCAACGTTGGAGCAGCGTTGTTTGGGCGTACGCAAGCAACGTTGGTCCAACGTTGCCGGACAACGTTGGACCAACGTTGCCGAAAAAATTGGACAACGTTGGTCCAACGTTGGACCAACGTTGGCTTGCTACCTGGGGTACTATACTTCTGATTTGTTTAATGTTTTGTTCTTAATCTTTTCGCCTACAATTGTTCTTGTTTTGTCATATCATTGGGCAGTGGGGGCGGCACGGGGACACGTGCCCCCACTAATTTCCCCAAAACAATAACAATTTCAATTTCAATTTATTCTTGCTTCCAACAAAACATTACAAATGAATTATAATAATTTACACACAAAAATAGAGATATGCATATTGGAAACAAGATAACAACAAACATTGATAACAAAAACATGAGGGGAAAATCTGTGTGAAAAATAAAGAAATACATAAGGTGTGTCCCCAATCATTCGCGTGTGTCCCCCCCCCCCCCCCTCCAATCAGTGCGACCACGCTACGTCACTGCCATTGGGATTACTACCCCCCTGCCCCCCCCCCCCCCCCCCCACCATCCCTTCCTTGTAGCTTCGCCACTGGTAGCTAACACTGTACTTCTCAATCCTAATATCCGTATTCATAATGCAACCCAAAATAACAGATGTTTATAAAAACAGTCAACACTGTGTTATTTTATAAACAATCATGATGTTCGTGTCGGGAGGCATATGCTGAAATGATTTCAGGCAGATTAAAAGGCATGTACGTGGCAGTCTTGTCCAGCGGTATTCAGTGCTAGCCTCCTTTCGAGGTAACGCAAATATGTTTTGTTTACGCATGAACGTAAAGCCAAACCTGCTGTAGCGACCACCTCTATATAAAAACACCTGTCTAAAAAGTACTAGTATTGATTTCTTATGAAGCAGCTTGCACCCCTGCACCGCGATGAACACAATAGTTTTGATATATATTAGCATTTTGTTTTGTATAGAAGTTTAATTGCATTGGTATCCCAAACGTCTAAGAAGAATCAATTTACACTTGAATTCTGATCAGTGGTCACAATACAGGTTTGACTGAATAATGATTATTCAGTCAAACCTTTATACTGGCTGCTTTTAACCAACCGTAGCGTACCAAGTTTCAAACGTATGTTGTAGCCGACCTATCATGCTACAAAAAACACCGTTTAAATATATATATATAAGTATATACGTGCGTCACTGACTCCATTCACTGAACAGAATGAAGAACAATGTGATATATGAGAGTAGATAGGTAGGGGCTATTTGATAAAAGTATGATAATTGTCATGAATAATGTAATATATATACGTGTACGGTGTATTTGGCTTCTACTATTGATTCTGTAAAAAAACAAAAACATTCGCTTTGCAATAAGACTATTCACATCTATACATCGCATTAAAGGGACTTAGCAACATTGTCCAAATCCTCAAAATCCAATTGGAATTCTAGCAGTTCACTCATACTGTGTTGTATTCGTATTAACAATAAAAGCACGGGACATGTTTCGGTTTTTCAAATTTCCCTTTCGTTAAAAAGATATATTTACGATTGAAGTGTTCAGATGTTAAATTATCCACTGGATCGTCAAATACCGTGTACAAAGTGAGTGCAATGAGTTAGTGAATATCACTTTGCATTTTTGCTCACTACTCGGCCATACAACGTCCATTTAACTTGAAATCTTCACACAACACCCAGTGGATATCAGAGATAACCACAATATACATCTTATCAACCACTCATCACCTTTTGCACATGTCAACAAAGTTACTAGATCCCTTTAACCATCTACTAATCTGACGCGTCGATGGCAGTATGTGTTGTTTTTTCTCCTCGAGTCAATTTTCATATTTCCGTAATAATTTCCTGAAGCGTATAAGTAGTCTATTAGCCGAGACTTTTATAAAAAAATGATCTTCCCTTCAAGTAAACCTATTAAATATATATATATATATGAACATTATCAGTAGCGTATACCGTATATCGTTACATTCGAGACATTGTCGAGGGAAAATCCAAATTAGAAATAACCTTAATTGAAAATAAATAAAAACAAACAAAATTTAAATCAATGTATGAGGAATATCATAATAATGACATTTGATAGTCGCTTGTTTCAACGAAGATTGTGTTGGGTGAACTAGGAACACTCATTGTGGGTTTGTTAAATTAAGACTATGGAATTACCAGTCTTAGTTTGGAGACCCCTTTTAAAGCCAAGATGCATCGTATGGATAATGTATCATTATATACGATACATCTTCATTGTAAAATACTACAGTTTAAAACTGTATTGTATACTAGAAATTAAATTAATTTAATAGCGAGACTAGACATAGGTCAACATACTGTTGGTCCCCTCATTGTTTCAGTTCAGTATTGAATATATGGAACAATTAATTTTAGTAGTAAGATCAAACAATTCAAAAAGTATATATGAATACACGCAATATGACAGTAGTATACAACAGTTCATATATCTAATCTTGTTTATTTACGTGTAGTAACGTGGTTAACACCATTCATTCATTCATGCATTCATGTATGAATGGATTGACATCCGTCATAATGGTATTTCAAGTTCATTGTATTTAATTTCAATACTGCAGGTTTGCTTTTCAATAATGCGCTTTATTAATACCTCATTCCATTTGCCGTTGGAGCAAACGTCAATTTCATCGTGGTATTTATCTATTCATTTGTAGCATATAAATGACGTCTATTTCTATATCTATCATAATTATATTCAATCCGTACGCATATATTTGCTGGCCATCTATTTATCTATCTATATCTATCTATCTATCTATCTATATATATATATCTATATATCTATCTACCTATCTATATATCTATCTCTCTATCTAATTTACCTACCACTCCCGCAAGGTTTGCAATGTTGATCTACTAGTAATAATATGTTGATCTCAAATGACCTTCTGATATGACACTTGAAACATCTCAGGTATCCTTTCAATGACAGGGAAATTATGGTACAGATGACCTTAGTTCAGCGGAGTGGGGGCGTGGCAGTGGCGGCTTTGTCTTTCCCCTCCCAGTCGGAGAAGGCCTTGCTACCCAATTCCCCCCCCCCCCCCCCAAGCAGAATGATTTTGTTTGTTTTGCCCTCAATAAGCGTGGTCGGACTGATTGGGGAGGGGGGGGGGGCACACGCAAAATCAACCACATGTTCGACCATTCTCAACATCTGAGTGCCGACGATAAGGCGAGGTGAAATGATTGTAAACCACCCCTCCCCTACAAAATATTCCTGAAAGGCTTGGCAAAAATATTTTCAAGCTGTTCCAAATAGATATCTCCTTTTATGTTCTGTTTTTCTTAGTGAAATACTACGATTCTAACAGTGGCATCAACGTTTTGCAGAAAAGATTGGAATGTGTGTGTACTCCCCCACTCTCACACTCTGCATGTATGTTTTTTTTTTTTTGCTGCGTCCGTGTCTTTATATGTTTGTATGCGCGCGTGTTATGCGTGCGTGCGTTTGTTTTTGATTGGTGCGTATAATATACTTGCATGTGTGTGTATGTTAGTGAGTATATTATTATGTTTGTTTGCGAGTGCATGTTTGTTTTACATCGTGAGTTGGTGTGCACACACATGGTGTATAGTCTCTTCCAACGGTCATTTAGTGCATAAACACGGTACATCATCGATATAAAAATATATCCATGATAAACACACGCACTGTATACGCCTAGCGATTATTATATGGCTGTCATCTTGCTCGTAAGAACACACTTCATTGCTTTACGTAGGCGTCAATTTCAATGGTAAGCACTTAAATATTGTAGTCTGTTCACCAGTCTTCAAGATTTTATCATTTCACGATAAAATAGAAAACGGAAGTTGAAAAGTGGCGTAGCCAGGAATCAGGATAAAGCAGGGGGGGGGGGAGCCTGTGCAACAAATACATGTGCATCATGTAGGCCCCCGTGAACACTTCACTATTTTATTGATGTTCTCATCCACGGGAGGGGGGGGGGGGGGGTGGCTCCATTAATATATATATATATTAATTGGGTGCACGTGCCCCATTGCCCCCCCCCCCCCCCTGTAACTGCAACAATTCAAATCAGTCACTGTTGGATCCGTGAAATATTATCGTCTGAAGACTGAATGTAAAGCTACATGCATGTTTAAAGTGCCACTGCAGTATATTTTCCACTGTGCATAGCAAGCATGTATCATGGCATAACTGCATCACATACATTCACACACAAACACGTCGTACTATGATGTAGTACATGTTTAGGCATACTCCGTTGTTTAGCTACCCTGTTAGGTCAACGGAATGCCAAACAACTTTGACCTTCCGTTCTCAATCTCAGTCAGCTGACTCGGGGCCTGACCAACCCATTTTATTTCTGAGATTGCCAAACAGTTGGGCGCTTATCTTGTTTACACATTTTGACGAGTTCATAAAAATAACAGGACAATAACATATAATGCAGCATGATAGACAAACTGTTGTATAAACACAAATGGTATACACTATAACATCGCAGCCACACATGAACATGGTACACTTATAGGTCTATGTTTTGAATGACTGCAAATAATATAAATTATATAAACCTGTACATCGTAATTATTCTAGAGAGAATGCATGTATATTTATGCAGGTATATATACAATCCAATAAGTGGTGTAGCTACAGGGGGTGGGGGGGGGGGGGGGGCTGTGCCCCTCAATAATTTGGGGGAAAAACCCAATAAAAACCACAGTGGACCATTTTTGAAAAAAATAATACATAAGGTGCGCCCCCAAATAATTTGTGTGCCAGCCCCCACCCCCCCCCCCCCCCCCCTAATCAGTCCGACCACGCTACGACACTGCATCCAATAGTTTATGATAATTATTGCAATTTCAAGACGTATCTGTGGGTGTTCGCTTCATCGGCTACAAGCATAGGGCCTAGGCCCAATATTACGAGGCGGAGTGGGGAGGGGGGGGGGGGGAGGGGCGTTAGGGGGGCTAGGGGCTGCATACCCTGACAGGCGTGAACATCATTCCATGTTAATATAAGGAAGACAGGAAGGTTGTTATTTGGGCAACACTAAGACCCTATGCACTCCCCTGCAAACAATTTGCTCGTCATGGCTACAAGACGTTAGAAGGGAATACTGTCCGGCAGCTGTTCAGCGTTCAAGTGTGATTGATGATCAATCTACCACACCGTGAAAAAAATGTAATATAAGCAATAAGCCGCATGCATGGGGAGCACGCCCGACCCCATTTACCTATTACTTGTGGACCGTTTACAAAGACGCAGCGCGTCGAGGAATAAAGCATTCAGCATGTTCAGTAAGAAGCGAGAGAATGGGGGGGGGGGGGGGGGGGGCGGGGATGGATGAGGAAGGAAGGAGAGAGAGGGGGGGGGGGGGAAGACGACGAGAGGGGGAGGGGGGGCGGGGGGTAAGCAATAAACGATCATGGGTTGCTATGATTTTGCATACACAACAAAAATATGAATACAGATCATTCATAAAATAATTGATTTGAGAGAGGGAGACAGACAGAATGGCAAGAAAGGAAACATCATAACGGTAGTCTTTCGCAAGTCGTTTGGATGATTAGTTCATAGCTGTCTTTCGCGGCTTTTGTTTTGAAATATCGTCATAACACCTCTTTATGAGAGGTTTAGGGAAAACTGTGACTATATTTTCTGTTATCAAGGCGAAAAAACGCCAGCAAAATGTACTTACCGGTTTGCGCATTTTAGCTTAATTAGTAGATGATGACAAGCTATACAGGATAATTGCATGGTGGCAGCATGTTCCACATACGGTTACCTTTGCCATGTTTGCAGTTATCAACGTGCATGCAGTCTGACTATACTATGGTAACACGCAATATACCCTACTACAGTATTATGTTCATATCATGTTATGTTTCATTATTGAAATAATGTATAAAAATCATCTTGATTTTTAGAATATGGAAATCGTCGTGATGCCATGGAGAACCTGAAATGGAACGGCGTAAATACAAAAATAATACATTGGCCGAGGGGGTGGGGTGCAACCAATTGGGAATCCTCATTCCCCTGGGCCGGTCTTCAATTCCATACTCAAGTCAAAATTTAGCCAAGGGTCAGTTAGTAAGTTTCTTAGCCAACATTGAGATTTGATTAATCCATCAACTGAAAATCTTACACAAAATTTGATGTCATAATGTCTTCAAATATTACATTTACATTTTTTTTTAACTGAAGTAAAAGTCAAACAAAAGATTTGAATACAAGTTCTAATAGCCTAGACAATTCTAAGTAAAGGTCTCACTTATGCTGAGTATTGAATTTAATACCAGCCCAGGCCTCGTCCTCTAATCCTCCGTAAGTATAACATACATCCACTGTATTCCAATTATGCCACAGCTAATGATTGCTGGATGTTAACAGTCCATAAAATAATCCCAGAAACCTAATATTTAATAATCATGTTTTTTTGTTTGTTTTATTAATCTCAGATTCGTGATTCATCCAATCCCGGATCCACTGATTAATGAATAATTGAAGGAGATAATAATATTTACACAGATCGTCTTTCCAAGACCACTAAGCTATACATGTTCGAAACCGACAAACCATCCAATTAAACTGTCACGCTCGATTTGAAAGTTATCACTTTGACGCGAATATGACGGAGGGGGAGAGGAAACAACATCATTTACCCTGGTTACCCAGGCCAGGCATATTATGTTCAGTAAAATGAGCAGTGGTTAAGACGGGTGAGGGAGAGGGGGGAGGGGGTGGGGGTGGGGGGGGGGAGCAATGTCCCACCTTAATTCTCCCGGGATATCTTAGCACCCTCCTCCCCTGTCTTTGGAGACGATACAACTAGCCACATCGTTTACCCTGGCCAGGCATGTTATGTTCAACAATGAACAGTGGTAAAGAAGGGTGGGGGGGGGGGGGGGGGGAGAAATGTCCAACCTACATTCCCCGGGAATTCTAAGCACCCATCTCTCCCCCTGTCTTTGGACAAGGACAAAATACCAGTTCATATTTTCCAGCCTGTCCCCTTGTCTTGTTGTTGACTCAGGGTACGCCATACTGCTAATGAGATAATTATGTGAGAAGCCCAGCAGTAACATTAAGATAGACTAATAACGACTAAAACATTTTATCAACAACAATAACAACAACAACATCACAGACATCGAGACAAGAACAGCAACATCATACAATACAACAACAACAACAAAAACACAACAAAAAACAGTGGCACGGTAAGAGGAGGTAGTGATCGGAGGGGGGGGGGGGGGGTGGTAAGATTCAGTGGCGTAGCGTGGTCGGACTGATTGGGGGGGGGGGGTGCAGCATTATGTATTTCGTTATTTATAACATATGACCCGAATTATCAATGGTTTAGATTTAACTTTTGGTAATATGACGTCATTTTCATTTGCCAACGAACCCTAGTATAGACTATAGGTTCCCCATATAGACTAGAGGAATTATCATTAATAACGTGAGATGTAATCCAGGAACTAATTTATTAACATATGATGAGGATTTGAGCCCACGGTATGACTTGATAGTAATTTACTAATTTGCATTTGATTTCTGGCCCCATAGGAAGAGAAGTTAGTGTATTATAGGGTAATAATACATGCATGCATGTGTGTGTGTGTGTGTGTGTGGCAGGGGGGGGGGGGGCAATTGCCCTCTCCCCTTATAGCTACTCCATGCACTCAAGGTCTATAGGAGCTAGGCAAGATCAACAGCATCAACACAACATCATTGGCGAAACAACAACCTTAACCAAAGCTGACAGATCATGAATAACACAGACAACAATAACTGATAATATTGTACTAGAATAGAACAATAACAGCAACAACAACAACCAAAACAATAATAACATAATCTTATTGACGGTCAACAGTTTGCAAGTGTATTATGATTACAACAATGTCCGTGATAAATTCGTTAATGACTGATGACACTCTGTTGGAAGAGATATACTAGATAGTTGCGGTTAAGAAGATTATTACGCACTTCCCTCGGACTAATTTGGGAAGTGAATCATATACAACTGTACAAGGTTTGACCTGGGAAGAAAGGACAAGAAGCTTGGGGAGAAGGAATTGGGAACATAAAATGATTGAGAGCGTATGTGTGGGTACGGTGGGAAGGGGGGGGGGGGGCGTGTCTATAGCTCTTCTTCTCTTGTTTAAAAAAGTTGTAAATTGGTACGTGTCCAATTAAAGGGATCTAGTAACTTTGTTGACATGTGCAAAAAGTGATGAATGGTTGATGCAATGTATATTGTTGTTATCTCATATGTCCACATGGTATTGTCTGAAAATTTCAAGTCAAATGGACATTGTATGGCCAAGTAATGAGCGAAAATGCAAATTGATATTCAGTAACTCACTGCACTCACTTTGTACACGGAAGAAAAACTCGCCCGGAGATTTTCTTATCTGAATACTTCAATCATACATATCTTTGTAACGAAAGGGAAATTTGAAAAACCAAAACCTGTCCCATGATTTTACTGTTAATACGAATACAACAAGGTATGAGGGAACCGCTAGAATGAACATTTTATTTTGAGGATTTGGACAATGTTACTAAGTCCCTTTAAAGCATGCATTCACGTTCAATGGTACTCAGTGGGGGCATTATATACACGTACTGCGTATATATATTTTGTGTCTATGGTCACTGTAGACAGGTGATCTCTATAGACATGTTCCATAACACTGTTTTTCTCTGCAAAGGATCACTTCTGGTGGTCACTATATACATGTATGTAGATTGGCTGCTTGCTATTAATAGTCAGGTGGCCACTATAGGTGGTTTGGCTGCTATTAAAAGTCAGGTGGTCACTATAGGCAGGTTAGCTGCTATTTGTAGACAGATGATCAATAAGACAGGTTTAATGTGATAGGGGAAATAATAATAATATCCTTGGAGTCCAATAACGATTGATAATCATCTCTAAGCGCTTTACAATTACATTATTACCCCGGTCATCGGATACATTCTGCAATCAATCCAGCACACAAAGTGCAGGTTTTCCACTCCCTGGGGAGCATTCCAGCCAAGGGCAACCTTTTGGGCGCACACAATGCTAAGGAACTACGTTCCATCCTTCCGGGTACCCATTTATACACCTGGGTGGAGAGCAGCAAATGTGGATACATTTTCTTGCTGAAGGAAAAACGCAATGGGCATACTCTGGGTTCGAACTCGGGACCTCACGATTGGAAGGCACGCGCTCTACCAATCTTGCCACACCACGTGGCAATATTGGTGGGTAAGGGTGGGTAATCGAGGGGAGAGGGAAACTTTGGCATCGGTCTTGTCTACGATAGCACAGGCATTACAGAAATGTCGAGGCTTCTTAAATCCGTGAGAGAAAAATCAGAAAAATTATATACACCTGATAATATATAACTTCGGAAATAATATCGCTAGTGATATATAAAATAAAAAAAATAAATACAAACAAAATTAACCATCTATGACATGAATCAAGGTGTGTGCTCTTATCAGTTTAGGGGCATAACAGTTACCTGCCAGACGGTATAAAGTAGGATAGGAGTGCAATTATTTGCCAGCTGCCTACTTGGGTAGGGGGGGGGGGGGGTGCTGGGGTGGGGCTTCTTTCGTATGAAGCAGCAAAGATGAGAACTATGCAATTTCACTAACATGTTGCAGCCAGTTTACTGTGTCCGGGTCCAGAGGGAAGGGGAGGAGGGAGGGGGAGGGGGGGGGGGGGGGCAAGCTCAGGCAACATGGCATCATGGCTCGGAAAGCGAACTTGACAGGTTGCTTGAGTTTGGGGGGTGAGGGTCTAAGGCCTCAGTGATGCAATTTGGCATTGAACCGGCTGACTAATGTTCCGGGGGAGGGGGGTCATTTCTGGCAACATGGATCTGGAAGCGAACTTGACAGCTGGCTTGGGTTGGGTGGGGGGTTGGGTGGGGGTGGTCTTAGGCCTTAGTGATACATGTTGGCATTGAATCTGCCGATTGATGTTCTGGGGAGGGGGGGGGGGGGGGGCAAGTTCGGGCAACATCATACAAGACTCGGAAAGCGAAGCTCGAGTCGAGGATTATGTTTATTATGATGTATAATTATACGGTAATTCGATAGTGTCATAAATGTCTACGGATCTCATCAAAGAGTTGCGAGCTTCGAGTTTCACGTTTCAAGTTTCATTTTTAACAAAACAAAATATACAGCCAAAGTCCATAATAATCACTGTATGTAATAATTGTATGAAATGTTTAAATATATACATATATTTGTAAATAATTCTAATAATTAAAGGGATAGTTGAGTTCTGGTAAAGAGAGTACAGTTTTGGTAAAACTGAATTTTAGTAAGCAAAACCTGCATCATTACATTACAAACTAATATATATAACTCCACCATGCTCGAAAGGGATAAAACATTACAAATGATTAAGTAAAAAGCCTGTTATAAGTCAAAAAGAGCCGTTAAAACTCAAGAGGGCGCTCTCTAAACACGGGTTTCAACCATTTAAAATAAAATATTGTGCATGTGATGTTTTGTTAAAATAATGATTAGATAGAGAGATAATTAACAACTATAAAAAAAAACAATTTTGTAAATTTTTGAAAAGAGGAAGCATTAAAAAAAAATGTTTACGGCTGCATGGTTCAAAATTGTTGAATAATTGTGGGGCCCCACATTTATTACAAATGGCTATGTTTATGGATATTTCAGCCATTTCTGAACCGATTTTGATCAAATAAAGTTTATTCTGTCATTAAAATTGTATGCTCTTTCGAATTTGACACTCAGTTTTTCATTATCTAACAAAAAAATTATTTTGTGTAGCGCCCTCTACACCAAAACTCAACTATCCCTTTAATTGGTCTCTGTCACAGACTCTGTAGCAATGTATTTCAAATTGACCAATTACCGATCTCCATTTAAATTGTGGTCAGATTATTTATGTCGACACTCGGTTTGTTGCTACAACATTCTAGCAATCCAACCTTTTATTAATGTAGGCCAATAATTATGATCTTCCTTTTCAATTGGTAAACAAAATTAGGCCTACATGGTACCCACAGTCAGAGTAAACAATTTCAATTAATTGAATTGGACGTCACGATGTTTTATGAGATTTACTCAGCCTAAAAGGACAGATAAAACAGATACACCATACGAGTGGAGATGCGTTCACAATAATCTAATCAGATAAATGACTTTGACTCGTTATCTTCTGGATCAATATTACAACGTGCAGTGGCGTATCGTGGTCCGACTGATTGGGTGGGGGGTGGGGGAGGGGGGGGGGCACGCAAGAATAAAGGGCACACCTTATGTATTTATTTGTTTTGTCCAACAAAATTTACCCTTATGTTTTATGGTTTTACTCAAAATATTGGGGGGACGGGCACGTGCCCCCCCCCCCCCCCCCCTCTAGCTACGCCACTGGCAACGTGTCATCCCATATGTAGTAATATGTTGAGTTGTTTCTTTCTGCAGCGGATACTACAGCCTCTGCACGAATTCCTCAGTGGCGTAGCTATACGGGGCTGGGGGCACGGGTCGAGGTCACCGATCTATACCAGTATAGGTACGTGCCCCAACAATTTTACAAACACAACTTGAAACCTATAAAGCCTAAGGGGGAAATGAAGAAATGCCGAGTGTGCCAACAAATATTACTCCCGCTATCAGTAAGTCCACGCTGATCCACCGAGTTCATCATGTTATATTTTGTAAGGTACTTCGTTAAAAAGAGATCATTAAAAATGTTGGACAGCGTATAGGGAGTATTATAGAATAACGAATTTCCAGCGAATTTAGGCAACATAATCAGAATGTTCCACTGGCGTAAAGCGTGGGCTTGAAGGGGTGCGCTCTTTATAATATTTCTCTATTTGTAGTTGTTTATGTTTATTGTTTACCTATATCCTTCAAATTATTGAAGGAACGCGCCCCCACCATCGAGCCCCCCCCCCCCCCCCCCCCCCCATCCCCGTATTTACGCCACTGGAATGTTCAATGAAACTGGATTAAATGCAACATGGACGACAGGAAAACCTGGGAAACCATCTTTCTCGTTGTAATATGGACGTCATTCCTAATTTTATTGTCATGGTCTCTGGGGAAAGAAGTGACGGGATTAGTTTTCACGTTCAGTAGCATAAGCCCTTGTCACATATCACCGGATAACGTTGACGGACGCCCGACGGAGGGCAACAAAGTTAAATCCGTTTGTCTCCGTTCGTATATATATATTTCTTGACCGTTTCTTGTTCGGCGAATGTGTTCCCTGCATGTCAGGCGATGTCCTTTTTTTGTATCCGTCAGAAAGCTTTGCGCATGCAGCAATTGATACAACTTTCACCACCGGATAATTATTTGATTTCCCAAATGTTCTATCCGTCGGGCATCCGTTTACGCTATCCGGTGATATGTGACCACACCCCGGTATATACGTATATGGTAACGATTGATGGCCCGGTCAGATATCAACGGATAGCGGAAACGAATGCCCAACGAATAGAAAATTTGCGAAATGAAATTATCCGGTGATGAAAGTCGTCTCCATTGCTTCGTGTACAAAACATAGAACAACGTACATCACCGGACAAGGAACGGACAAGAAACGCATACGAACGGAGAGGAACGGATGGAAAATTTAGCTCTCCGTTTGACGTCCGTTTACGCAATCCGTTGATATGTGACCGGGCTATCAGATAGTATCTTGCTGATTCGCGTCTTCACCCATTTGGTCTACTCCCATTCGGTCTACTGGGGGTCTACTAGCAAAATCTAAATTTAGGGAGGGGTTTATGATTATGATTATAGATTAGGATTATATTAGAGGTTTCGATAATAGGTCAGTATGGTAAGATTTGAGGTAATTAGGGTTCAAGTTTGAAGTTGGGGAAATTTCAAACATAGTGTAGAGGGAGTGAGAATGAGACGTAGACATATTGGTGTTGACGAAGCGAACACAGTAGTATGGCTTGAAATGGCACAACACTCACTCGCCCGACCTGCCATTGCAAAAGGCCATTCTCCCCTAGTGTTTTATTATAATTATGAACAATATGTTTATCTCTCTGGTGGTTACCACGATATTTATTATGGTGTATTATAATTATACACGATAATTCATAACCGGCATTCGTAGGGTTAATCGTTTTCACATAACTGTTCATACGAGCGTATGTCTTCCCACCTCTCTGAATTACGTGTGCCCACGTCTGTGTATGTGTATGTGTGTGTGTGTGTGTGTGTGTGTGTGTGTGTGTGTGTGTGCGTGTGTGTGTGTGTGTGTGTGTGTGCGTGCGTGCGTGCGTGCGTGCGTGCGTGCGTATGTGTGCATGTGTGTACTGTATGTGGGTGTGTGTACGGTTTTTATGTATTTATGTGTGCGTGTGTGTATGTGTGTACGTGTGTCCGTGCGTCCGTGCGTGTGTGTATGTGTGTACGTGTGTCCGTGCGTCCGTGCGTGTGTGCTTCCGTTAGGGTTGGTTTATGCTGCATGTAAAAAGTGATTGCAATGTTCCCAATGCAACACGTTTTATGTGTATATTGTTTGGGGCAATTGACTAGGGCTTTATAAAATGATATTGTATGTAGTAATAATAACAGTGCATCATTTATCTCACATTCATTATTAGAAATGTGAGTGAAATGAAACCCTACACACGCATACAAATGAAAAAGATGGGAAAGTATGGTTCGTAAGGGGTGATATTGTTGGAATATTTTACGTACTGACTCCCTACTGACTGTACTGGGGAGTATGGAATAGCTACTTATACGAACATCCGAGCCGTAAATGGAACGGCATGGAATATTCTGTACAGCAAATTGACAATGCACTTCATGCATCATTTGCAAGCTTGCTGTACGTGCAGTCATAACATGCATGTTATGACGGCAAAGAGAGAGAGAGAGAGAGAAGGGGGCGGGGCAGGGGTGCGTCCGCCGAAGGGGTGCGGATTGGGGGATTTGATGAACTTTGATCCCTGGAAGTAAACAAACACTGAAGCGTCATTATAGCTCTGCTGTTGTAGAGTGCATGGGATAACATTGACATAATTAGGTAATTGGTTCTCTAGTACCAATGTCAGGCAACGTGTGTGGTTGCTAAGAAAGCAGTCCTCTAGCTCCAACTGTCCACTATGAAAAATAGCCCCCTCGTTAGCGAACTATGCCATAAAATCACGCCAAAACATTTACGAACTCACTTAAAGTTCAATTTTTGACAAAATCTGCAAGCGGGTACGTACAGTATATACGTTTATAATGATTCGTTTGATTGTTCTGATCAACAATTGAAAGAAGAAAAATATCATCGAGTACGGTATATCATATGTCCTGTTGCCACTTAGATTGTGAAGTATGAACCATACATCGCTAGGAAAGCACACGATTGTGGATGATTATTCCCTAAAAATATGCCCTCTGCCATATACGTCTGCCCTTTGTTCACTTTATGGGTACATTAGTAATCTGTCGACGAGACGTCATGAATAAACCATTTTATTTTTTTATACCCATACAAGTTTGCAGTATCCCTCATGTCAAAATAAAACGGCATGCTGTTTGAAATCGTATACTTTTAAATGTATGATAATGTTAGTTGATAGCGATGGAATGGAAAGAAGAATATAGGGAGTGGTGATAAAGGGTATAGGTAGGAGAAAGAGAGGAGACGGCTAGTGGCGCAGAATTGTAAGGGAAATTGCGAGCAGGCATTTATCTAAACTTGATGTTTATTTATAAGGTTAATTCATTCTTGATTCTTTTTAATTTTTTAAATTCTTTACCATGTTTACGGAGGTGTTTGATGTGAAAATAACATTATAAATTTCAGTGAATCTACATTTTCAAATCAATATATATTTATCAGTGGCGCAGCGTATAGTCGGACTGATTGGGGCATGCGAATGATTGGGGACACACCTTATGTATTTTTTTCTTCAAAGATTCCCCCGTTTGTCAAATCATTTGGGGGGCATGTGATCCCCCGTACCGCCTGCATATATACGCCAGTGCAGTGCGAATCTGGGGCAACATTACCAATGCATTAAGTAACGCTAATTTTATTAATCAAGCTTGATGTGAATAAATGATTTCATTGCTTTCACTTAAATTCTCTTATAATCTGTTCGATAGCTGCAGTAAAAACAAGAAAATGGATGATAAGATGTTGATAAGACGGAAATGAGACTAGAGGAGAGCGTGGGGTGAATGACGGGATGTAGCACTACTCTGGCGCCTCGTCGACACCATTCGAAGATGAATAGACATACATAATAATATGGGCGTACGGACACGTTTTTCTCGGGGGGTGGGGAGGGGGGGATGGGTGGGGAGGCTGAGGTCTTTCGCCCCGAATAATTATCCTTCCAGCCTCTCCTAGCAATCAAACAAACAAAAAGTCATCGGCTCTTTGATGCCCGATGACTTATGTTGTTGATGGTTCAGTCCCAACATAACACGATCTGACCCGAATATGAGACGGTTTTGCCCGAAAAATTACATTTTACTGCCCTAACATTACATGACTTTGCCTGAATGTGACATGATGTGTTTGCCCGAATGTGGCGTGATGAGTTTGCTCGAATATGACATTATTTTGCATGAATATGACATGGTTTGCCCGATTATGGCCGTTTTAAAAAAATCCCCGGGGGGGGGGGGGGCTGCAGCCCCCAGCCTCCACCTCCTACGCATAATATGCATACTTATGAGGGCGGGGCGTGGTGCATCGTGCAGGTAATACTGACGGGAGTATGTAAGTTATTGGGGCAAACTATTTATAATAATGGTGTTATTCATATGTTTGCCATTACGGTTTGTCAAATAATCGGAGGGGGTCCGGGGGGAGGGGGGGGGGGGTGGTAAACCTGTGCCCCGTAGCTACGCCAAGGGAGGGGGTAGTGCGTAGCCATGATCAGCCCCGTGGAGAGGGGCAAAGAAGGGAAAAAAAGTATTTTTCTGAGTAGGCAGATTATTTGTATTCCCTTGGGAGGAGGCAGGCAGTTGGTTATTTCATTATAGGGGGCAGCGGAAAGTGGCAAGAAGTACAAATGGGGGGGGGGGGGGTTGATCCCCTCGCCCCCTTAACGTAGCAGAGGGAGACAGAAAAAACACAGAGTTGTGGTTTCTACAAGACTGATTGTATCAGTGGGTCGAATAACAACAGGAAAAGAAATATGAGTCAACATGAATTGCAAAAATATATATTCTCTCACGTGAATTCGATTTTTGTTTTCATTCTTCTTTTATTTTCATAATCTTATAGCCCTAACCAGCCTCGCAGGACTCGCAGATCAATCAAGATTAGGCCTTTATAAAGATATCAAACTTTATCATCAATTATAATGACATTTCTGTTTCAAACTGTTTGCCCCTCTCACTTTATCACTTCGGAATGATTACAGGCAAATGAACATCACAAGTGATCATAATTGAGTCATTCACACACAATAAAATGATTTTGACGAGAACTCCCAATAGTCAAAACAATGATGAATTTTCATCAGCACTTAATTAATATTGCTCGTTTGTTTCTTCTGTTTTTTTTTCATTTGCTTTTGTTCTTGGGGGTGGGGGGGGGGGTGGGGGGGGGCACACTCATAATTATTTCTGAAGACGAATGCACAAGATAGTTAGGCGTAAAGTCTTCTTAAATCTTAGGATTATTTGGACCAATTTACAAAGGCCACAACGAATCATACCTCTTGTATTGGTTTTCCTTAAAATGAAAATAACACGTCTGATTTGTAAGCAGTTATTGCGTCCATCGAATGCCTTCATGCAAACACGTAGTGGGCCTTATTAAGGTCACAGGGCATGGGCTGTTTGTGGTGACAGTCGAACTAAATCGTATTAAGTATAATGTTTGCGAATGTGTGTGTGTGTGTGTGTGTGCGTGTGTGTGTGTGTGTGTGTGTGTGTGTGTGTGTGTGTGTGTGTGTGTGCGTGTGTATTGGGGGGGGGGGGCAGGTGGGGGGGGGGGGGCGGCGGCATAAAATAATTGGGAGTAATCCGTGACCACGTATAGAGACAGCGGCATAGCTATGGGGTGCATGGGGGCACGTGTCCCCCTTAAACAATAATGACAAAAAGACACGTGCCCCCCCCCCCCCCTCAAATAATTTGACAAAAATACATTTATAAGTTGAAAATCCTTTATGACATAAAGAAATCCATTACGGATGCCCCAAATCAGTCTGAGCACGCTATATACGGCACTTCATAGAGATATAGAAAGCCAAAGTCAAAGAAGTATGACCAACAAAATACAAAACAAAACGTATTTTGATTTTTCTGGGTGGAGCGTGGCAACGACCCTGGGGGTCTATTGGCTAGTCTCAATGTACAGACCCACTAATGTGTGTGTGTGAACACGCTGTTATGTTCAATTTATTCAATTAAAGGGGACCACCAGGCAAAGGACAACACATTATTATATGTTTTGGTACCGTTTTGTGATATCAAATAGATACCCAAAGGGTTGTGCAATTCATAAACAAAGCAATTTATTTCCACCACTTACGGAACCACTGCTATTTCCTGGTTCCATACGGGCCAAGCATTTGCGAGTGCGCCAATGCTTTCACGCATACGTCAATAGATTCCCGGATGATTCATTCGCTCTGCACAGTGCGCTCTGGCTCTGCACGCATATAGTCTACGCAATTCAGACCGCACGAACGCATGGTTGAGAATGGTGATGCGTTTTCCAATTATATATTTTTTTCTGAAAACATATTTTTGTGAACTTGTTGAAGGAATGGAATACTAAAGATGGTACCTTTCTATAATAAGAATATCATTTTTGGGTGGTGGTACCCTTTAAACCAAAGTTGTTGTCACAGTAATATGTGTATGTCTTTTTTATTGGTAAGATGAACTATATATATATACAAAAAGACGATTTATATAGATTGGTACATCTGCTTCGAGTTTATCGCAACGTCTTAGGGTTAGAGTTAGGGGTTTAGAGTTAGGGTTAGTATTTACTTAGCATGAACCTACTACATGTATAGTACCCCATGGTATTACTATTAAAGTTAGATAAATATATTTGTTTGTTGGATAACTTTATATTATCATAGCGGGGCAACATAATTGTCGCCAGAGCAAAAGCAATGTAAAATTGACAAGGCAAACATCAGATCAGAACCCAAAAGGGCAGAGTCCGCTACAATTTACAAACAAAATCACGGGTCGGCTTGCTTTACTACGGATGGGTTGGTATTTCTGGCATAGAGCCAGTTGGACCCTGCACACGGTATTTAATCGCGATCAAAATATATTTAACCTTGTCTTAGTTGAGACCATCGTTGAGACCACTTGTTTATAGTCAGAAATAACCGACTATAATGGGGTTTTCTTTTATAAATATGACTTCGTACTGTCACCCCATTCCAAATGGAGCGGTCCAAAAGTGAAACCGTCAAAATAGAGACTGATTTGTTTTGTCTATACACTTGTATACACACAATAATATAAAGGAGTATAATGTAAGAAATAACATAAGTAATACCTGGATAATAACAGAAATATTTTGCAGTGGTGTGTATATCTGATATCTGAGTATGATCTGAGGAGGTCATAAGGTGATCGGGGGGGGGGGGGGGGGGTGGGGGGTGGTTGCAGGGGCGTCGATCTGTTTTTGCGATTGGGGGGGCGAAATTTGATTTCTTTTTTCGAAAATGACCACTGAGAGAGCTAAAAACCCCACATTTGGCATGCCCGAAAATTGTATTATGCGCACATTAAAAGTGTATGGATGGCTCGAAGACCTGACTTTGGGGGCACCCACATTTGGGGACAATAATGGGGGTCCAGGGGGCGGAGCCCCCGGAAGCTTTTAGATTTTTAGACATTTGCAACTCCTATCATGCGTGTTAAAATTGTATAAAATAGTGAACCTACTCATAACGTATGCTTAAAGGGCATAGCGAAGAAGAGATTGAGCCTTGCATGAGATGGATCCACGTGATCCTGTATACTTTAGAGCCATCGATATACTCTAGGGCTTTAACAACTCCTCCAAAGTGGAGGGGAGACATTGCGAGGAAGCGAAGCGACCGAGCGGGGGAGGGTGTCGGAGGGGGTGTCCCCCTCCCACAGTAGGGAGCTTTTGTATTTTTGGGCGTGAAATTGTGCGATTTGGTGCACACCTAAGACATAAATTTTACGTTATATGAAGTCTATAAGTATGGAACCAAACATAAATTTTGACAAAGAGAGGGGGACAATCTCCTCCACCTTCAAATGTGGGGGGACATGATATTCCAATTTGATTTTCGTTCAGCGCATAAGGACTGAATTGACTGCAAGGTGTATTATTTCAGATTATTATATTTTATGTAACGGCGTGTTATAGATGAGGGTTTAAAGGACCTAAAGAATACAACGTACTTTGACACTTATTCCATAGTTGATGACTTGAAACATACTCTGCCGAAAGAAAATCCATGAAAATAAACACAGTAGTGATTTAAGACTAGTTTTCTGATGCCAAATCTCACTTAGCAGCCAGTTTACGCCCCACCCACATTTAGGGTCCGGAATCGACAGCGTGATCGACATGTGATTGACAATTCATTGGCTTACGTCATGACGCGTCATCTACAGAATTTAGTTCATTAGTCCGTTCTTTAGATGACGTCACATTTTGGCGATTTAAAAGGGGCGTTCCCAGGACAATTATATTTACTAATTACCCCAAAATTGATCGATTTCATGAGAAATGACTGCCAAATTCTTTTTCTTCGGGAAAAATTACATTTAGAGAGCCGAATTGTGAAAATTAGGCCATCTAGACGCTATAGTTCCTTTAATAAACTTCGTTTGAGGTGTGCGTTTGAGAAATTACACTGCCCAATACATTTCGAAATGTGAGTTCCCGCAACCGAAATGAAACTTGCAATATGAGAAACTGTATGCGCGCGAAGCGCGCGGCGAAAATGAGATTTATAGTCCCTTTTAAACTAAAAAACAGCTATTTTGAAGATTAATTATTGATAAATGTGTCTTTCCACTCTTTGGCATTATATCACTCAATTTGTTCTTCCTCATTTTCGGAATTATTGGGAGGGCGAAATGATATCATTTTGTGCTATTGTATATCACGGTATTATACCTGCTCCCAAATGTGAAGCACTGCAAGCATGATAATGTGTACCCCGTCCCCATGTAATATTATAACCAGGAAACTGAGCAAAATGTAGCATAATCATATTGCTTCAGCTTGTAACGATATATTATAGCATAGGTCTATGATTATAGCCAGTGGCATAGCGTGGTCGGACTAATTGTAGGGCACTTGAAATATTCGGGGACACAAAATTATTTCTTTATTTTTCACAGATTTACCTCTGATGATATTCATTGTTTTTGTCATTTTTTTGGGCCGGGGGGCACGTTCCCCTCCAACCCCCCCCCCCCCCCCCCCCACCCCCCGTTCCTACGCCACCGATATTCTGAGGAACATAGTATCCACGGATAACTCCGTGGGTACAGGTATTATCCACATCGAGGTTCGTGGTTCACCACTGCACTGGGGTTGGGTGAGTACATCGATATAAAAATACGCGGGTGAGGATAACAACACTAAAGCAAATTCGTACACAGGGGGCGCTGTAATTATTTTCACAACGATGAAGATGAAGCGTTGACTGCAAGATAAATCTCGCGGTTGGACCCTGATTTGAGTGTAACAAAATTACAAATTTGAAAATAAAAATAGAAATTTAATTTATTGTCAACTAAATCTAGTAAATAATATGAATTAATCGGATACAATAGCGGACATTAGCTCTCTCTATTACGATAATCGTAAAAAGTTTACTTTATATAGAACTTGCACCTTTTTAAGTATTATATACTAATTTCGCTCTACTGTAGTTTACACTATTTCCAACATAATACACTGTAGTTGATTGATATTGATTTGTAAAGCGTATAGGTGGGGGCTTTAGCCCCCTGGATTTTTAACAGTCATAATTCGGGCAAAAAGTGGGGTACTGCACCCAGTAAATTTGTGCACTGATCAGGTTGTCATATTCAGGCAAACTCATATCGTATTGGGCAAGATCATTCGGGCAAACTCATATTATTCGGGCAAAATCATTTTAAATTGTTTTTGTTTGTCAGGTAGTCGTCAATTACTTTTTTTGTAGTCGCAATAATGTTTCAAATGTAAGTCTTATTTCTCCAGTTCTTGTTTAAATTTGGCTTCATTGTGGGCTTCCTTTCTTTTACTTGGTAACTGCATGGTTCCATTGAGAGGTTGAAAATTGTATAACGAACATTGTTATTATACTATACAGCAAGGCGTACTGTAGAAGAACCGGCTAGAGGTGCAAGTAAGTTAGGTCGATGCATAGATCATATAGAAATGTAATTATCTTTTGATATATATGTATTATTTTCCTCCGAGTCCATGTTACTGAATGTTTAAAACAGATCGAATAATAGGACATAATTAGAAAATGATATACTTATTTTATTCACGCGTTTTGTATACTAAGGAATACCATTTAGAGTACAATGTTATTATGTTCTCAAGAGCTAGCGAGGGGGGCAACACCGACCACGCCCATACCATGTACCAGACCCAACCCCTCGTTTGCCAATAATTGATGTGTACGCTGCTGCATGCTTTGGTATACGGCCGTACCTACCGTACTACTGAGCATATCCATGCACACAATTCAATTTGCACACATTTATTTTCAAACGTGTCGAGAGATTCGCCTGTCATAGCGAAAACGTGGCAAGATGGCGATCTACCGACAACCATCGTGTGGAGTTTTCACGCGTTTCCTCGCACTTTTGTTGGTAAGTTTGGCCACCATTAATCGATCGATGGCATTATCTCACCATACATAGTTATTGAAAGACATAGTGAGGCATTTATTTAAGTTTATTAGCTCAATAAATGCAGTTTTGTGGCGCTTCGTTTCTCAAGTTGAGAGGTGTTTTATCTCGGCTAAATAAACGAGACGGGTGCCTCGCCGTATGATAATTATCGCCTATCGGGCTGGACACGGCGTGGCCGTGGACCAAAATTCGTGCGACAGAGTTGGGGTTATGATTGCGAGCTATTTCTCGTTACTGTTTTGGAAAGAAAAGTCCTCTGGAAATGGAAAGTGTGTGAATGCCCTCAGCATATTATTAGCTGAGCTGAATATAGAGCATTAAATTTCACCCTAGAAATGTGATGTTTGCTAAGCCTATGATAAAGTATGAAGGAAGCCAAATAATTGGCTAAGAATAAGATTAAGAAAGGAGGCAAATGAAATGCCAATGAACTGAGCATGGTGAGCTGAGAGCGGAATCCTATTCGAAAATCTGAGACTGAGCAAGAACGGTAAAAAGAGCAACAAAAAGAGCGACAAATTTATGAGTTTGAACTATGACTGTTGCGAATTGAGAGTGGCATTTGTAATTGTTGATCATGACGTCATTTACAAAAATCATATTTTCCGAGTTATAATATAATTTATAGAGCAATTTTTCTAATGTAGAACATGTCAATATTCCTTTATTGTGTGTGAAAAACAAGCAAAATTAAAATTCATTTTATCAACTCAAAATCAAGTGAATTTTCATGTACAAAACATTGCTCTTAAATGATGTTCCGATCGCCATCAATTTTGAAAGGATCGCTCATTTCTACATCATGAAGTAGCTCTCTTGCTTTCTTATCTGATTCTGTTAAAATTTAAAAGGTCACAGATTATTCCTCTCGTTCTTCCTATTCTGTTACTTTGTTAGAAAATAATTAAATCTGGTTTTGGAACTGATTTAGCAAATATTTCTTGCTAATATGAATTGTGCAAGTATAATTTGTAGAACAAATTTTATGATTAAAGAAGTGTATACATGTATGTAATTGTATTTAACGTTAAAACCTATAATTATAAATTGTATAGCTTCTTTCAGCTGGAATGGAAGCAACGAAAGAAGGATGCCTATCGCATAGACGTGGTTGACATTGGTAAAGAAAGAGTGTCCTGTTGTAGGTGTAAATTGCTTATTTCTTTATAATAGAAGTTAGAAGACATGATTTGCAATACCAGGCTCGATTTAATTACAAAATTATTTATGATTAACTAGTTGTGTAATTATATTTGTATAATTACAGCTCGTTTCAGCTGGGATTGAAGCTGCCAAGAAGAGCGTCAATCGCAGGCATGTGGTGGACATCAATGATATGAAAGAGCTAAAGAAAGATTGTCCTGTTGCAGACCTTGTAAATGTTAATTATTTTTTTATAAATAAAAGACCAGGCTAAATTTAATTACAAAATTATTTATGATTAACTAGTTGTGTAATTATATTTGTATAATTACAGCTCGTTTCAGCTGGGATTGAAGCTGCGAAGAAGAGCGCCAATCGCAGGCATGTGGTGGACATCGATGATATGAAAGAGCTGAAGAAGGAGCTCAGGACGCACAACAATGTTATGATCCTGTATGCAAAGAATGGTATGTCTGTTAAATTATTACTCAAAAAGTTTTAATATTTCTTAATAACTGTCAACATATTATAAATGGTATAATTTCAAAACTGGTCACTTTAATCTTTTCAGTTTAAAAGGGTATAGTTTGGTTTTTTGTGAGGTAATGAAAACTGAGTGTAAATTTTTTAGAAAAGCACACAATTATAATTATAGAAATAACCTTGTTTAAAATCAAAATCTGTTCAGAAACAGCTGAAATATCCATAAATATATATCTGATTGGAATAAATGTTGGGGCCAAATAATTTTTTTGAATAATTATTTTAATAATTATAACCAAACATGACATATTCACTTTTTTAATTAAAAAATGGTTGAACGTTTGATGTGTCTGGAGGGCATCCTCTTTTGTAAACTGCTGCATTTTAATGGAAAACATCCCTGTAACTTAGCCGTTTCACTATGTTTTTTCTACCATTCTAGCATCATTGAATTGTTCTATTAGTTTTTAATGATAAATTAACAGTGTTAGTTACTAAAGGTCAGTTTGAGCAGAACTGTACTATCCCTTTAACTTGCAATATTATTTCTTTATTGTTTTGCAGAGAAAGCTGCAGATAGCTGGATCAATATTTACAGTGATGTTGCCCTAGAGATGAAGGGCATGGCCACATTGGTCTTCATCGATTGCAGGTTAGTGGCATAATATTGACTGGAATTATTTAGAATTTCTTTGAAAGTATTTGTGACACGCTAGATATAGCAAAACCCAGCACTTGTCGGTAATTCATGTTTTGAAGAAATGGGCATTTTAAGTTCACACAATGTGTGTAAAAGACCTATGATTGTAAAATTGAAGCAATCATATCTTGGCCAATTATTAACCAATTAGTTAGAACAAAGCATCAAATGAAAACTTGTCATTTAAGGCCTTTCTAATGGTGTGAAAATATACATTTTGATTTTTACCGATAAGTGCCGGGTTTTGTTATAGCCGATCACATTTACTTCATACAGTGCTCATTTTAAAGGGGACCACCAGGCAAAGAACAGCACATAATTATATGTTTTGGTACCGTTTTGTGATATCAAATAGATACCCAACATTTTGCAAAGGGTTGTGTAATTCATAAACAAAGCAATTAATTTCCACCACTTACGGAACCACTACTATTTCCTGGTTCCGTACAGGCCAAACATTTGCGAGTGCGCCAATGCTATTCACGCGTACGTTTGGAGACAATAGAATCCCGGGCGATTCGTTCGCTCTGGACTCGTACATTCAGACCCATGAACGCATGCTTTAGAATGGTGAGGCGTTTTCCAATTATATATTTCTTTTCTGGAAACATATTTTTGTGAACTTGTTGATGGAATGGAATACTATAAGTGTTACCTTTCATTTATAAGAATATCATTTTTGGGTGGTGGTACCCTTTAAATGATTTTTCTTAATCGCCCACTTGGGCAAGTAAAAACAGGATCATTTACATTTTGGTGGCCTAAAACCAGGATCTGGTGTCTTAAAATTATTATTTTATAAATCAGTGCTTGAAATTAGCATAGGCCCGCTGGCCCCGGGCCACTAAAAATTAGCTCCGGGCCTCCAAATTTCATTGATCCTTAATTCTACTGGCCCGTTCAGGCAACCCAATTTAACAGAATTTGTTGTGTTTTTCTTTGTTTGGGGCCACAAGATTTAGGTTTCAGGCCACTAAAAAATTGAATAATCTTGTTTTTACTTGCCCGACTGGGCCACAAGGCAAAAAGGTTAATTTCTAGCATTGTATATATATATTCATGAATTTATTATTAATTTGTTGTTGTTGTTGTTGTTGTTGGGGAATCCTATTATTGGTGGATAAAATTCTAGATGTATGTTTTAATTATTTATTTAAATATTTGTTCTCCAAATTATTGGGGGCATGTTCCCGCCATCCCCATAGCCAGGCGGCCTCTTGTGAAAGCCAAATTATATTTTCCTGTCTGTACAACTAAAACAAAAAGAATATATTTTATTTTAGGGGCCATCATAACTTGATTTAGTTTTGATTTAACTTGCCCGACAGGGCCACCACAATAAAAAAAATAAACAGAAATTCTACTAACATGTGCATACTTGTATCAAGGAGGTATTAGTACCTCCTTGCTTGTATGACATTTTTATGCCTCCGCCAACGAAGTGGCCGGAGGCATTATGTTTTCGGGTTGTCCGTCCGTCCGTCCGTCCGTCCGTCCGTCCGTCCGTACGTCCGTCCGTACGTCCGTCCGTACGTCCGTCCGTACGTCCCGTTTACGTTCTCGCGATATCTCAAGAACCAGTTGACGGATCAATTTCAAACTTGGTTTGAGTGTACATATTGGGGTGACAATGATCTGATTAGATTTTAGGGGTCATGAGGTCAAAGGTCAAGGTCACAGGACTCAATATATATGCAAAAATGCCTCGTTCTCGCGATATCTCAAGAACTGGTTGACGGATCAAATTCAAACTTGGTATTAGTGTAGATATTGGGGTGGCAATGATCTGATTAGATTTTAGGGGTCATGAGGTCAAAGGTCAAGGTCACAGGACTCGATATATATGCAAAAATGCCTCGTTCTCGCGATATCTCAAGAACTGGTTGACGGATCAAATTCAAACTTGGTATTAGTGTAGATATTGGGGTGGCAATGATCTGATTAGATTTTGGGGTTCATGAGGTTAAAGGTCAAGGTCACAGGACTCAATATATATGCAAAAATGCCTCGTTCTCGCGATTTCTCAAGAACTGGTTGACGGATCAAATTCAAACTTGGTATTAGTGTAGATATTGGGGTGGCAATGATCTGATTAGATTTTGGGGTTCATGAGGACAAAGGTCAAGGTCACAGGAATCAATGTATGTGCAAAAATGCCTCGTTCTTGCGATATTTCAAGAACCGGTTGACGGATCAATTACATACTAGGTATGAGTGTACATATCGGGGTGCCACTGATCTGATTAGATTTGGGGGGTCATGAGGTCAAAGGTCAAGGTCACATGACTCAATATGTATGCGAAAATGGCTTGTAATTGCAAAATTTCAAGAACTGAATGTCAGATTTCAATCAAACTCGGTACCTGTATCATAAAGAGTCAACGTAGCCATAAAATGTTGGGGTCATGAGGTTGAGGTCAAGGTCACGGGACTCCTTATACATGCAAAAAAGCTTGTAATACCAAAATCTCAAGAACTAAATGTCAGATTTCAATCAAACTTGGTACCTGACTGTTTTTTAGGGAGCCATCAAAGATTGGGATCATATGGTCAAGGTCACAGGACTCAAAATATAAGAAAAATTAAATCAGTGCATGTTAATTTGGGCATATTAAAATCGCGTGATAGCGGAGGCATAATTTTCGATTGCGCGCAATCGAAGATCCATCTAGTTTTAAATTAGAGAGTCTGTATTAGAAAAATGTATAGTGAACGCATCCTTATGTCAAAGTCCCAAAGGCAAGGCGCTACTCTTCAATTGTGGTTAACCTCAATTGACTTCATGAATACAGACGGGGTCCACGGAGCCCTGTCTAATAAAACTCATTTGTATCGCTCTACCTAGCTGGGTAAATGACATCAATTGACAACTTTATGATCCATGTCTCATGTAATATCTGCATCTCCCATGTATGACTCTCATATATTCATAATGTACACATCTTAACCCATTCAGGACTATAGACTTCCCAAAAATACTCTGGTAGGAGTCTATGGAGAATGCATACCAAAATCAGTCTGTCGTGATTGGGTTAATTGATCTGAGAATCTGCAGTTATTATTTAACTCATTCTGTCCTTTGAGCACCACCATTTTGCTCTTACACTCTGGTGTGGTTTATGTGCTAAACAGCATCTAAAATATACATGTTGCATTACAGCAAAGTTCAAAATTAGCACAGGCTTGCTGGCCAGGGGCCACTGAATATTATTAGCTTTGGGCCACCAAATTTCTTGTGATTCTTAATTCCTCTGACCCAAATGGGCAATCAAATAAAGCAGAATTTGTGAATGTATTCTTCATTTGGGGCCACCGGATTCTGGTTTCGGGCCACTAGAAGGTGAACAGTATTGTGTTTACTTGTCCAAATGAGCCACAGGGGAAATAAGTTCATTTCTAGCTTTGATTACAGCAGGGCTCCACACTTATCTTTTTTTGTCAGTGGCCTGTAAAATAATTTATTCCCCATTTCTGGTGGCCTGAAAGAAAAATTTAGTGGCTCGAATATTGTATTCATGTGTAAAAACTTTTTACTATAGGATTTCTCGGTCAATTTCGTAAGTTGACCACACAAATTCATTTTGTGTGCATTCAATTTCGCCGATTTTGTCACCGCAGCTGTATTTTGCAGTTCAATTTCGTTTTTTAGCATTCAAATTCATATGACAATCATTCAAAAACGTTTTGTTTGCATTCGATTAAAAACGTGTTTCTATTTCGTAAAATTGTCATTCAATTTAAAGCGAGAAAATTTGTGATTACGTAATACCGCCTTCCGTGAAATCCGTTGGCGAAATTGAATGCAAATAGCGTGTTTTTTAAATTGAATGCTAAAAGTGGTAAATCACTTGACCGAAGAGCTAAATCGTATGAACAAAATGCAAATTTGAACCACAATTGCAAGCCTTCAGCTAAAAAGAATGAATAACATGGAAAATGAAATGAGTATACCACAACAGTCGTACACATAATGTCTGAAAATGTTGTATATACCTGGTATGTACCATCAGCTACTATGTAAAGCATGCTCCATTTTTATTGCTTTTTGTTTCGAAGCAGGACATGTCAGTAATTATGTTGCCTGGGAGCAATTTCCTGCCAGGCAGCGTTCAAAATGACAACATACATCAATTGGGTTTCTATGAGGAAACATATAGTTCAAAAAAGAGAACAATTATATTATAATAGTCACCAGTAAAAATATTGTGTATGAAGACCACCCAAGCAAGACTAAAAAAGTGGTCTCTTTGAGCAGGTGGTTTTTCTAGAGTCTATAGATGGGGTCATTTTCATACTCTTTGATTGTCTGGTGTACAAAGTTCAGTGCACAATTTGTATGCAACTTTATGCAAGCCTCCACACAAACTCTTTTCACTACTTGCCCGCCCATTTGGGCAAGAGATATCATACATTTTCAAATTTTACTTGCCCCCAAACAAAAAATGTACCTTTCACCAAAAAAATATGTGAAACAAAAGACCAATTAATAGCGCTCGGTAGCTCAATCTCAGCAAATTCTTGTTTCTAGATGAGGATGAGATTTACATATATTAAACATAAATTACATTTTTTGAACAGAAATGTTAATTGCCCGATCGGGCAACCAAACTAGACCAATTATAAAATTGTAGTACTTGCCCGACATCAGTTTTTACTTGCCCTGGGCTGTTGGGCCAAGGCTTGTGTCGAGCACTGCTATGTTGACTGGTGGGTGAACATCCAAGGTTAACAAGGGGTGAGGTAAATGAATCATACACGCTGCAGACCAATTGAAAACCACTTACTGCCAATTGAAACGGTTAGATGAATCGTGTTGGTGATTTACAGCTCACATTACGAGTGCGATATTATTATTACCAAATATACAGCCCCCAGTATCAGTACGTGTATGTTCCCCGATATATGCCAGAAAGAGCCCCCATAATTTCTGATATGGTTCACTTCAGTGAAAATCAGATTTGAGAGTGATATTTCAATGCAGATAGGTTCAAGGACTCATGGAGTAGCTTAAAGAAAAACATTGTCTTGATTTTGAAATCTACTGGTCAGCATTTTTTTATAGTTTTTCATTTAAACACCAGTTAAATAATTTATTACAATAACGAGCAAGAATACATAACAATAAAAAAACATTGGTTCAAGAATTAATGGTATGTGACTTCAAGTTCAAGCTCACTCAAGTGAACTGTGATTTGTAATCAAATACATACATACCAGCATGTTCTCTTGCTATCACAATGGTTTATAATCACATATAAATAGTGCTTGTATTTCATGTTTTGTATTCATAATTTGTATCAATATTGTGATATGTTGATTCCATTTCTATCAATCTTACAACAGCTACAGAGAAATGATTTATAAAATAATAAAAATTGTATATTATGTGCATCTATAAATAGGAAAAAGTATAGGTAAAAAAGTGCTATTATACAGGGTGCCCACTAAATGACAAACACATCTCTTTTCTTCGGGGGGGGGGGGGGGGGGGGGGGGGGGTGAAATTACCACCATCCTCCGGGTCTGGACAACCACAAGTGAGTTCCTAGCCACAACAATTTAATTCATATCAACATTTATTTGCTCAGCTGGGCAATTGTTTGTTTTGGGGCTGCTTATTTTTTATATTGGGCTAACAATGTCTAGAAAGTCTTCATTTTTCTTGTTCGAATGAGCCACCAGGAAAAAGCATTTAATGTTTAGATTTTTAGAACTGGATTAATGCATAATCACATATAAAATACCTTGTTTTTGTTCTCTTCAACAGTGATGCAAAGAAACTGTGTAAAAAGATGAAGGTCTCTCCAGCACCTTTTGCCCTGAAACATTACAAGTAAGTAGTAATGAGTGTCAATAATAATCTTCCTTTTCTCCACGTGGACATATTGTAATATTGTATGTATGCAGTAGGAAGTATTTAAATCAAAATTGTTATAATTAGTAATAATATTATTATTATCGGAAATAATATCGCTAATGATATTCGCTTGTCTCGCAATGTCAAACTAGGAATCTAAACGATCACGACGTTTCGTATGCTACTGCAATACTTTGTCAAATGATAATATCGAATGTAGACGCTCGGCTTTTATGCTCTACCGTGGCTCCCAACATCACAATCTCGCATGAGCGATTGCGTTCCTGATAGGTCGACAACGGAACACGCTGATTGGCCGGTGCACATGGGCAAACAACCAATCAACGGGACACTGGATCGGCCCGCCTAACGAAACAGTGTACGATTCGTCGCCACGACACTACCCCGACCAACCGGCCCCCAACGGTTGATGCCAAACCCACGGCAGAACCCCCCTAGCCACCTTCTCGCTACAACGCTCATATCTACGTATCAATTTCAGGGCATATTATTATTATTAAATTTGTAGATCTAAGGTTCAGTACGTGTTGGTTAGGTATTGTAGATTTTGCTTTTCATCTGTATCTGTAGAGTACTGGTAAATTTGTAAATTGTTATTGTAAATGTGTACAAAATCTGAGAACTCTTTATTTGTTGCTGAAGAGCAGAGAATTTTTTGTATTGGCATGCCCATAGCCTCATACACACGTAGAGAGTGCATTAATTAAACACATGTACGTATGTGTGCGCGATTAATACATTAATTAAACATACATGTATGTCTGCGCGATTAATACATTAATTAAACATACATGTATGTCTGCACGATTAATACATAATTTATAAGTGAAGTTTCATGTTTTGTGCTAAAAGTAAAATTGCTAACTAACTAAATCAATATTTATTATTTATGAATGCAGAGATGGTGATTTCCATAAAGATTATGACAGGCAACAAAGGAAAAAGGTGAGTAAAGTATTCTTAATGTTGTTTTCCTTAGCTTTGAGATTTACAGCATCTATTGTAAACCAGGAATAATAAATTATAGACATTTGAATGTGTTGATAAATCCTTGGTTGCCTGTTATTGATTAACAACCTATAGAAAACGATGTAAAATTCCATGGTTTTAGCAAGTGCGACAGTACAATTCTCATGACAGGCATCAAAAGGTTTTATATGCCCAACTGATATTCTTTGAAATAACATTTAGGTAGGGAGCAAACACCCCCTTTTTTAGGATATCAAACATGGAATGTTATAAAAGGTTGTGCACTAGAAATGTCTTCTAGCACCTTCTAGGATCACAACCTAGGTGGACAACCTCGCGATCTAGCTACTGGAAGTCCTCAAAACGCGTACAAACGATTTAACCCATAATACGTTAATAGCGCCTTAAATCCTTAGGGTTCATGAAGGTTTGCCTCTGCTATTTTCACAATTACACTAACAAGCATAATGATATCATCAAATTCCGTGTTCTGTAGAGTCATGTGCATCTCTTGATACCAGATTTGACTGCATAATATCTTTGGTTCATGTATCACGTCTTATTTTAAGTCACGTGTCATACAACCAACACAAAATTGTACGTTCATTTATGTACAAAAACACATTGAAATGTTTAGACTTTTTCAAACGTTACACAATTTGTATTTGGAATTCTTAAAATGGCATTCAATGTTATTTTTGAAAGTTTTTGAAATTATATAAACTAAATAATTATAAAACAATAAAACATATAACAAATTAAAAACAATAACATACATTAGAATATTAGTTCTCAATAGTGTATTGTTGGTATCTGATTTTACTAAATCATTATAGAGGTAAAACATGTTTATAGGGAAAATGTAGATTATGGAGTACAAAATTATAAATAAAATACAAATATAATGTAAATAGGCCATAAACATGATAAAGGGACTTAGTAACATTGTCCAAATCCTCAAAACTTACTTGGAACTCTAGTGGTTATCTCATACCTTATCATATTCATTTAACAATAAAACCGGACGGTTTTTCAAATTTACATTTTGTTCAAAAGATATTTACGATTGAAGTGTGTCTGTGTGAAATTGTATACGGGATAATTTATGCCGTGTACACAGTAAGTGCAACATGAGTTAGTGAATATCACTTTGCTCTTGTGTTAATATCTCAGCCAAAATACATCCAATTAACATGACATTATTACACATCACTTTGTGGACATATCATATCACACTAAATACACATTGTATTAATCACGTATCAATTTTTGCACATGTCAACAAAGTTACTCGATCCCTAGATTATATTACAATATAAACAGTTGAATAAAGTGATTTTCTGATACTACTGAAAATAATGCACTAATACCTTTTGTATGTGTGTGATGTATTTTGCCAATATTAATACTGAATTAATACAGAAGCCAGCAATGAGTGCAAATTGTTTCTCTTATATGTGTAGGTGTAGGGAAAGATAAGGGAAAATAAATGAAGCGTCAAAGGCAGTAGCGCTACCTCAACTCTCAGTGGAATTATTCTTAATTTGTTTAGTAGGAAGATTATTGTTATTCATTGATAATACAATCGAACAAAGTAATGGGCATGGAAATATAATCATGATAACAAAATGATAATCCTACTAAAGAAAAACATAGTGACCTACTCTACATCTACGATATTTGTAAGTGTTGTAGGCCATTTTCTGAGCCATCGTACCCTTTTAGGTTGTATTGGTACATCATTGTATCAACAAGTCCACACAATTCTAATTTGTATTTGACTCATACAAATGTTGTGTTCATTGGACTAGAAGTACACACATGTTTATCATGAATGAGCACTTTACATTAAGATACTGTTTGAATCCGTGACATTGCATTCCTGTCATTGATGGTGACGTAAAATCCTATGGAGAAGCATGTTCTTTATTGGGATAAGATCTTCAAGAGGGATCACTATTAAACAGCTTGTATATGGCAGCTTTTCAAAGATTTGAATCCTCGAACTGGTCAGGTTGATGGTTTAAACAGCTATGGTTATATCAGGTGACTGCACATGTCTCCATGACTCATTAACCATTGGGCAATTCCAAGCAAACGCCGTGACAGTCAGAGGGTGTTTCTCACAATGAAAGTCCAAATAACTCATAAAATCTAAATATCTAGAACCAACTTTTGATATGCATCTGTAACCACTATCCTACCAATAATTTACAATAGGCAAGAAAACCAAAATTCCCATTAAATGATTAATTATGAATATCAATATCTGCCGTAATGCCGTGACGGCAAAAAGACATGGGTTTCTTACATGCTAAGAAACTAAGTAAACTCTGTGAACTACAGGAACATTTTGCACTTTTGTCACATTGATTCTTTGTACTAGACATCAAGCTAGAACATCCAAATAAAAATGTAGAAAAAATCCAATGCTCATAGTAAATATGATATCATAAATGTATCTATGCACTGTAACGCCGTGACTGTAACGCCGTGACCTCTGAATTGTACATGTTATATATGGGAGATATTAAAGAGATGAATAATATGTTATAATTTTAATGTAGTGATCCAGAATCAATAAAGAACTAGATGAATGGGTGATATAACCAAGATGCTATTAAATGATCATCCGCATGACACAAATTTGCAGCACAGCGCCCTCTATTGATCAAAAAATCTTTTAGGACATAATTGAAATTCTTATCTATTTCAGAAGTTAGTAAATGGAACCATCAAATATTAAAACCAAAATACATACTTAAATGTAACAATGAAATATGAGACCTTTGACATCTGACCTTTGACCTTTTTTCTCAAAATAACATACAGATGTTTAATTTTTGGTCTGCACAGTGCATATTTGCAAGTGATTTGTTTCATGTAACATGATTTCAGAGTTAGTAAAGTTTTTGAATTCGTAATTATCCGAGTGACCTTTGACCTGTGCCCCAAACAGTTTCAGAAAATTGTCTTTTACCTACAGTACTCTTTCTAACATTGATTCTGGAACTTAATTGTGAGAACAAAAAACAACAACAATATTTTGACCTGTTGACCTATGACCTCCCATGACCCCATTCCCTAATCAGGTCATATACTTCACTGGACGCATACCAGTATTATTATGTTATCCTTCAAGGATTCTCAAACTATCTTGATAATAATATAATTTTTGCATATTTGTTAGCTATGTGACCTTTGACCTTTGACCTCATGGACCAAAATCATATCCAATAATCCGTACCTCTAAATACATGGATTGTACAAAGTTTGAACGAAATCCATCCAACGATTCTTGAGATATTGCAAAAAAAACAACACTGATGTACAGATGCACATACAGACAGACGGACATACAACCCATACACATACATGACTCGGGTAACTTTGAGATGGAAACATTATCAACTGACCCTATTCATATAATTATAGCATGAGCAATGCCCAAGCATACCTACAAACAATATCTTACACTATTTGATTATGTCTACTGTGTTATGTCAATGGGAATCCAGTAGGTAGCGTCACGGCGTTACACAAAACGTAACGCCGTGACCAAATTGATATTGATTATATTAATAAGTGGTAAAAGATAATGCTGCTATTCAGCATGCATATTATAGCCCTATGGGCTAATTAAGGCTGTTGACGAGTCCCGGGTACCCGGGTCCCGCCGAAAAATGTCGAGTCCCGGGCGCAAAAATCGATACTCGATATCCCGAAAAAAAGCAAAAAATTGATTTACGAATTTGCTGTATTTTATAAGATGATTTATTGTCATAAATGCGCTGCATTTTTGTCACTTGAATGAACATGTTTCCCAGCGGCTTGACATGCCTATAGCGAAATCAACAAATTTATAAATTTCGGGTACCCGGGACTCGCCCGAAAAATTATCGCGAGTCCCGGGTAGTAAATATACCCGAAATCGACAGCCTTAGGGCTAATACAGAGAAAACAAAAAATTATTTCATTCCCATTCATATTTTTCCAGAAATATTAAAAATATGTTTTTAGTGTAACGCCGTGAAATATTAATTATTGTAAATGAGACAGTCACTGAAGCGGAACGAAGAGCGAAAATGACGAAATTGATATTTATCTGAAAAATTGAAGCAATGATCCTATCAACACTGAAATAAAATTTTATGAAAACTCGTTTTCGCAGTTCTTTTATGCTTAATATTTAATTGAATGTTTTGTGAAAATAACTGAAAATTAATTTATGCTATATATTAACAATAAAATAATAGTTTACAATTTTTTTATTCAAAAACAAAATACATTTTTGGAAAGTTCAATCTTTTAGCTTTCATTTGATACCAAATTTGTTATGGTACAACGAATTTGAAAAATCAGTGGTTATGTCAATGTTTGCTTGGAATTGCCCCATTACAATGTTCACTCAAATACTGTTCTCACTGAGAAAGCTCAGGGCAGTTCCTGTGTTAGCTGTCAACTGCACAACATATATGGCTCAAGAACTACATGACTGTATTTAATGCCATTTGAAATCTTAGACTTGGACGATTTTATCGAGCACATCATTGTTACTGCTTAGCGGATGATGTACTTTACATAAATGTATATGATCGTAAATTATGTTTAGTTTTAGAGGGATATCATTCATACAAATGCTTAAGTTTACATCAGCATATTCACACTTGTAATACAGGGTATTTCACACCAATTTAATTATAATATGTTATATTGGCATCTGACGATAACTGGTTTCTTTACGTGATAATGTAGCCTGATGATTGAGGTTTGATTGATCACTTTGTAGTTTTGTCCCTCTTCACATTTTATCTCTTTTTTATCTTCATCAGGCTAGCCTTTATACCTCCCTTGTACTCCCATGTGAGTGGAAATGTTCACTCTGTGTGCTGCAACATGGGCGTAGATACTTACATAATACCTATTCATCAGGGGGGATGAATTAATAGATCATCCCCCCTGATGAATAGGTATCAATGACAGATATATACGCCCATGGTGTGCTGGATTGACTGCAGTATGTATCTTATGACTGGGGGTTATAATAATGATGCATCACGATCGTCAAAACACGGAAAGTTCGCTTGTTCATAACATCAAACATATTATCATCATAATTATTACAATTATAATTCTTATGTATTTCTTTGTTTCAAATTATTTTGTTTTGTATTATTTTATCATTTGTTTTGCCAGTGTATTACTGTATGAATAGGTATCATACATGTATAGGATTTTACAGATAAATAATTTTGTCATTCTATAATCTGCACAATTTCCACACATTTTTTTCCATAAGCGTATGTGAAATTTCATATTCTATGTCTGACACGTGACATAATAAAGACACTTGACTTAAAAACCATAGATTGTAAAAAGGCCAAATTTGGTATCAAAAGATGCACACCTACATGTATCTATGAAAGACATGTCCGAAGGAATGTGATGAAGGCAGCATGCGTTTGGGTGTAATCGTGAAAATACCAGAGTAGGGCATTCATGAACCCTAAGGATTAATGGCGCTTTTAATGTAAATCAACGCTCGAAATTAGCACAGGCCCGATGGCCCGGGGCCACCAAAAATCTCTGTCGGGCCACCAAAAAATCATAATTGCTCTATTTTAGTGGACGGATTGGGCCAGTAAGATTTCCAAATGTAAATCTGAAAATTTGACATTTCAAACATCGCCAAAACCAGGCATAAAAAACAAAGGAAATCAGTGGAAAAAATCAACAAAATAGCGAGCGCAAATCTGCTAACGGCAATAATCTGGAGAAATGTGCGTGATTAGACAGAAAAATTCATCTCGTTCTGGAGGTGGCTATGAAAATTATGACGTCTTGGGGAGACAAACAACAAAGAGAAAGACTGATTTACCCGTCTACTACTAGTGCATACAAGTAGAACTAGAAGTGTACACACATGCTGGCCCCATGTATTATAAATGGGGACGGTATGTACATCAGCTTAATACAGCAATTCGCATAGCCACACACAGTCTAGTCAACTCTGCAACTATGCTTTGACTTGTCTTCAATTCAGTCCAATTTGCGCAAATTCGTTTGGGCAAGAAAGCCAGAAAGGCCTTATTATCTTTCAAAGCATCACATAATTTGAAAGAACTTCAAATATAGGACTCATAATAAGGTAGTACAGATTTTGTTTTATCTAGTTTTGTACTTTTGTAGATGTTTCATGCCAATTTTGTGAGAGTTCCAGTTCAGTCCCATGCATGTTGTTTTGTGTATAATTTCAACTTTCAACTTGTAAGTTGACAAAATCGCACAGAGAAAGGGCTGAAATTGTAACATTTCATCACTCCAAAATTACCTTTTACTGATTCAATGTTGGGTTTATATATTCCTTTACGGATTTTTGATCAGGGTGGTGATTTTAGATGTTATTTTCATTAATTAATTCTTATGAAAAGCTAAGATTACCGGTCACTGTTTTCTTTTGTTTTTCCTTGTTTTTTTGGGCCACCAAATTTCTGTTTCGGGCCACCAATATTGGATAAATACCAATTCTACTTGCCCGATCGGGCCACCAGCAAAAAAAGTTAATTTCGAGCGTTGTGTAAATTAAGGGTAAAATCCTTCATATGTGTTATGTGGCCTTCCAGTAGCTAGTTCGCAAGGTTGTCCACCTAGGTTGTGCTTCTACAAGGTCCTAGAAGACAATTCTGGGCCCCAACCTTTTATAACATTCCATGTCTGTAAAAACCCCTTTGCTCCCTGGCTTTATTAAGGGATCTAGTAACTTTGACATGTGCAAAAATTGACAAGTGGTTGATACAATGTATATTGTTGTTATCTGATATGTCCTCTGGGTGCTGTGTGAAAATTTCAAGTTAAATGGACGTTATATGGCCGAGTAATGAGCAAGAAATGCAAAGTGATATTCACTAACTCATTGCACTCACTTTGTTCACGAATTTAACATCTGAACACTTCAGTCGTAAATATCTTTTTAACGAAAGGGAAATTTGAAAAACCGAAACCAGTCCAATGCTTTTATTGTTAATACGAATGCAACAAGGTATGACGGAACCGCTAGAATTCCAATTGGATTTTGAGGATTTGGACAATGTTACTAGATCCCTTTAACGATTTGCATATCTTGTACACTTCCATGTTCCTTCCTTGGTACAAGTCTAAAACGATTGTCCCTTTAAAGGGATCTACAGTAGTCACATTGTCCAAATTGACAGAACTTACTTAGAACTTAAGTGGTTCTCTCATACCTTGTTGTATTCGTATTACCAATAGAAGCATGGAACTGGATTTTATTTTTTCGAATTTCCCTCTTGTGAAAAAGATATTTACAATTGAAGTGTTCTGATGTTTAACTATCCACTGGAAAGTTATAACTGTGTTCAAAGTCAGTGGAATGAGTTAGCGAATATCACTTTGCATTTTCCCTCATTACGTTTACTCAGCCATATAACATCAATTTTTACATGAAATTTTCACACATTCATCAACCATTCATCACTTTTTACACATTTCAACAAAGTTACTAGATCCCTTTAAAATATTTATTTGATCAGTAACCCTTGATGTGTTTATGATGTCTATTATTTGTTGCAGTCACTGATAAACTTCCTGAGGGATCCTGAGGGTGATGTGCCATGGGAGGAGGAGTCAGATGCAGGAGATGTGGTCCATCTAGAGAGCAGCAAAGTAAGTTTGTTCTTTTCTTTCACCTTCTATTGCAGTGTGACTTACAAAGTTCAGGGATCCCAGTTTTCAGGCAAAAGCCTCAATTCGAGCCCTCTTCACCTAGAATTTCAGGTCAGGCTTTCAGGCTGTCAAAGAAGATATGACAACTTGAAAAAGACTCTTTGATTGCTGGCATCCCTGATATTTGTAACCCTTCACCACAAGAACCAATTAAAAATTGCAGTATTTCATTTGTCTGATTTTAGTATTTCTGAATTCTTGAAATCTCCGCTTTATTATGATTTATAACTTGCCATACTTCCGTAACAATAACATGAGCAAGAACTAACACATTCAGACTTAGACTCTATGTTGATTATCTTGAGTCCACTATTTTCTTTACTTTCAAATTATAAAACTATTTTTGGGGACATTGTATTTTCATGGAACTAAGTAACATTTTTATGAAATTACTATGGATTTGATTTCCTTTTGTTGGATATAAGATGTAAGAGCCTGTTAAAAAGCATTTATTTGGAATACCAGAGATTGCATCTTTTTAACCTGGAAATGAAAATTTCTCTAAAACAGTACTGCCTATTTCATATTAAAATCTTTCAATAAAGTGTCTTGAAATGGTGATATATTGATTATGCAATTAAATTTATGTTGGTTATCATTATTTGAGATTGACTTTCTTTACCCCTCATTTCTTTGTAGGAATTTCAAAAGTTGCTGTCCAAAGAGAAGAGGCCTTTACTGACCATGTTCTATGCGCCATGTAAGTCATACATGTGCTTCATGAAAGCTTTTTAATAAAAATTTTTAAAAAATAGATCTAGACCTGTTTGATGTTTTAAAGGGGTCTAGTAACTTTGTTGACATGTGCAAAAAGTGGCAAATTGTTGATGTGTGAAAATTCCATGGTAAATGAGTAATGAGCGAAGATGCGAAGTGATATTTGCCAACTCATTGCACTGACTTTGTACACAGTGATAATTATCCAGTAGATAATTATAAATCTTGACAACTTCAATCATAAATATCTTTATAACGGAAGATGAATTTGGCAAACCAAAAGCTGTTCCATGCTTACATTGGTTATAAAAATACAATAAGGTATGTGAGAACCGCTTGACTTCCAAGTAAGTTTGATTTTGACAATGTTACTAGATCCTTTTTAAATATTAAACTCTTTCATGTGGTCATAAAAGTGATCCATTCATTTTGTAAAATTCAACCAATATCACTCTGAGCTTTCTTATTTCTTTTGTACCTTGTTGTTTGGCACATGGCAACAGAAGAATGAATCAAGTTTTGATTTTCGAATATTGATTATATAATCCAAACAACTTTGCACACTGCCATGCATATATCCAACATATGATTCAGCATGAAATGTAAGGTTTTACGATAAGTAAATGATCTTGAGAAAATATAAGTTGGGCTTAGCCAGGTAGAAATTATACGTACAGATAGACCACATGATAGTATGCCAACTGTATTTTATGAAGTCACCTCCCCAGTTTTCAACACTTGTTACTTTGATTTCTTGAAATGAGAGGATATCTGATTTGTATTCATCTCTTATTTTCTTCCCTGTGTTGAGGGTGTGGTCATGGTAAGAGCATGAAGCCAGAGTTTGCTGGAGCTGTGACAGAGCTAACCTGAATACCCCATATACTTCCCTCCTGAGCTATTAAAAATTGACCTCTCCAGCTGACGACACCTTTTTCTTGACTTCTTGAACTGGAAAGATATCTTAATTTTAATCATCTCTCCTTTTCTATTCCTTGGTTCAGGGTGTGGTCATTGTAAGTGCATGAAGGCAGAGTTTGCTTGGAGCTGCGACAGAGCTCACCCCAATAGTACCCAAAACCTCCCTTCTGAGCACTTAGCTCTATAAATATACCTCTCCCGCTGACAACACTTGTAAAATGACTTCTTGAAATAAAAAGATATCTTATTTTTCTTCATCTGTTATTTTCTTCTTTGTGTTCAGGGTGTGGTCACTGCAAGCGCATGAAGCCAGAGTTTGCTGGAGCTGCGACCGAGCTCAAGGGAGAAGCGGTGAGTAAACAATTATTCGTCCAGAGAGAATGAGAAGAGCGTAAAGTTTATTTTTTGGGCCAAATCGAGTTCTGCATTTTATCTCTATGTGATGCCAAAGTTTCAGATAATACATTTACCAAAAATAAAAGATTGCTAAGTTGATTCTACAAGGCTCCCAAACTTTAGACCTGATTATCTCTGAAGTACAAATGGTGACTTTGCGCCATTCCCTTTCTCAACTGGTGTATTACTATTTGATATAGAGCTTTTCTTTCAGTTACAGTTTTATATTTCTTTACATTATTATTATTATTATTATTATCATGGTCAATGGTTACACACTGCAATCAGTCTACCACACAAAGTGTGCTTTTTCCACTCCATCCAAGAAGCGTGAAGCTTTTCAGACAATGTACAATTTTAATATCAATATGCAGCAATTTGCTTTTTACCATTTACAGACTCTCTATATTGAAATACAATTTGAATATTTCATATAAAAAAAAAAATCTAAGTCAAAATATATATCATACATGTACATGTATGTAAGTGAGTTAGCATGAATTTTCCCATCTTTGAATATTTGTATTTCTCTTTCTAAATATTGAGGTTTGACATGTATATTTGTTTTCAAATTTTCTGCATACAGATATTAGCTGGTATGGATGTGGACAGACCGGATAACATGGCGACGAGACAAGAGTATAACATCACAGGCTTCCCAACAATTCTCTATTTTGAGTAAGTCGTTTTTACCTTTAACAGTGTACTGAACATTTAAGCGGAGCGCAAATTAGAACTGGCCTGCTAGTCCAGGGCAATTAAATATTTCTACTGCCACATTCCCACTTGCCCAATTAGGCACTTAAAGTTAACATAAATTTTAAATGTTTTTTCCGTATCCAATGGAAAATTATTGATTTTACGTCTAGGAAAAATCATTACTAGCATTGCTAATAAAGCTATCGCATATTTGTATTACTCCTTTACCTTTCCCACTGTGATTTTATGGTTTCAGTCTTTCCATTTTACTTTGCACTTACAAACTGAATTGACACATTAACTGCTCTCAACCCAGGTTTAGTAAATGGGTACCTGGCAGGAATTTGTTCCTTAAAAATGCTTGATGCGCTTGCTTACCATGCTTCGAGGCAGCTCGTCTATAGCCAGGGTAATAATATAACTGTCCGTTAGGGACAGCGCTGTTGCCATTTTCCTAGTGGCCCGTTAAGGACGTGCGCAGTGCCGATGCGCAGTACACTCGATACAGTTACGTGCACTGTGTTGCAAATCTCACTGAAATCTCAGTCAAAACTACGGCAAAATTATTGATCGTAGCCTGAATAATAACTTCAAATTCTAGTGCTATTTTATAGGATACTACCACAGTAAATGTTACAATTATCACAACAATATCACCAATATAACAATTATAATTTCCAGTTCCAGAAGTTTGAAATAAGATTCACGAGTGAATAGTGTGTGGTGTGCGATGGGCAGCGCAGGTGCAGTGAAAACCAAAGTGCAGTAATATGTATTTAGACCTGACATCGGCCGGCCGGACAGACGCACGTGCACTTTAGCTCTGTTGGCACTGTACTATACTGTGCATGCAGTATGTATGACAGTTGATTGTGTGTAGTACTGATTTTCACTGCACGTACGTACCTGCGAGTTGCGCTGCATGCCCAGGCCCATCGTACACCACACTCTATTCGCGATTCTTATTTCACACATCTGGATCTGGAAATTATAATTGTAATATTGGTGATATTGTTGTGATAATTGTTACATTTACTGTGATAGTATCCTATAAAATAGCACTAGAATTACAAGTCATTATTCAGGCTACGATCAATAATTTTGCCGTAGTTTTGACTGAGATTTCAATGAGATTTGCAACACAGTGCACGTAGCTGTATCGAGTGTACTGCGCATCGGCACTGCGCACGTCCTTAACGGGCCAATAGGAAAATGGCAACAGCGCTGTCCCTAACGGACAGTATAATATACTGCACAATATCATGTGCCTAGGAATAGATTTTCTAGATTGATGGCGCAAACAAAATGCTGGTCTATTCTTCTTATTATTATTATTATAGATTCCAATAGTGTATTTGTAATTATATCATTATTTTTGTATTCCTACAGAAAAGGCAAAAGGAAATACGATTACGGTGGAGAGAGGACTCGACAAGGAATCGTTGAATGGATGGAAGAGTAAGTACTGCAAGTATATTTTAACCTGTCCCTCTTGAGATTCTAAAATACCCATAGACTTTGTACATAGCCCACCAGGATCCTGTAATCAATGAATTGAATATCCAAGTTTAGTTTAGAATGAGTAATAACTTCAAACAGATCTTCAAATCAGAACTTAACAGAATATATATGTATTATCTAATGAATTGACTTCCATTGGAAATTGTAAAATAAAGAATGTGTTGCACATTTTGACGATATATCGCATTTGGTGATGAGGTGACCTTTTGCTTCATTGTCAGAATGGAATTTATGATGACTACCCTATCCTAACTAATTATACATAATGTACATGTAGCTGCCAACCAGAACATTTAAGCATATTTAGTATAATGGTAAATATATTACTCATTGCGGATATAGTATCGGAAATAATATCGCTAGTGATATTCGTTTGTCTCGCAATGTATGGTCAACATTGAATCTGAAAGATCACGACGTTTCGTATGCTACTGCAATACTTTGTCAAGTGATATAAAGTAACGTAAAACACTCCTATTTATGCTCTCATGCGGCTCCTAACCGCGTTATCTCGCATGAGCGAGTTGTTCCTAATTGGTCCATAACGGGCAAATTCTATTGGCTGGTGTACACGGGTGCTAAACCAATCAGCGAGGCGCTGGCTCGGCTTGCTTGCTAGGCGGGAACAAAAGCGAGCTCGACCAATCAATGGACCGCTGGCTCGCTACTGGCTGGAATCAACCGTTGCGGGCCGGCTGGTCGGGGGGTGTCATGGCGGCGTATTGTACGCATCCAAAATTCGGGTATATCCATCCCTTTGTCTCTTTGTACACAACACCAAGAAGAGAACGACAGAACCCAAGGATCAGAAGGAATACAAGACTTTCACAGTCTTGCCGTACATTGATGGGGTCTCCCAGCAAATCAGGCGCCGCCTAGAGAGCCATGGCATCCGAACGGTCTTCAGATCAGATACTACCCTACGCCAGCAACTAACACGACCCAAGGATCCAATTCCTCAACACAGACGGGACGGCATTGTGTACAACATCCCCTGCAAAGGATGTGATATATCCTACATCGGTAAAACTGCCCGACCGATATCAGAAAGAATCACCGAGCATAAGAGGGACATCAGGCTACGCCGAACTGACAACTCGGCCGTAGCCGAACATGCTTGGGACAACCAGCATCAGCCAGACTGGGACGGGGTTCGCTGCCTTTCCCAAGAACGGCATTGGTACACACGTAGGGTAAAAGAAGCTATACAGATCCGTCTCAATCCCAGTAATTTCAATAGAGACAACGGGATGGATATACCCGAATTTTGGATGCGTACAATACCAGCCGGCCCGCAACGGTTGATTCCAGCCAGTAGCGAGCCAGCGGTCCATTGATTGGTCGAGCTCGCTATTGTTCCCGCCTAGCAAGCAAGCCGAGCCAGCGCCTCGCTGATTGGTTTAGCACCCGTGTACACCAGCCAATAGAATTTGCCCGTTATGGACCAATTAGGAACAACTCGCTCATGCGAGATAACGCGGTTTGGAGCCGCACGAGAGCATAAATAGGAGTGTTTTACGTTACTTTATATCACTTGACAAAGTATTGCAGTAGCATACGAAACGTCGTGATCTTTCAGATTCAATGTTGACCATACATTGCGAGACAAACGAATATCACTAGCGATATTATTTCCGATACATATTTAGTATGTTTGTTGTTTACCAAATTATGTTAGTATATTTTTCTGTGCTAAAAAGTGTTTTATTTCCTCTTTCTTATTTGTCTATAGTCCCCAACCACCCAAGGAGCCAGAAAAGGAGCCGGAGTGGAGCGATGAGGAGAACGAGGTGGTCCATCTCCAGGACGGAACATTTGATGAATATCTCTCCTCTCATAACTCTGTACTGGTCATGTTCTATGCACCATGTAAGTTTAATACATATGCTATGTACTATTTGATTGTTAGTTGCTCATCCCTTTTCCTGCAATTCAATATTAGACCTTGGAATATTAGCAATATTTGGACAACGATGTAATATATTCTAACAGATGGTCATCTTCAAGGTTGAACCTTAAATGTGTTTTTGCAGTTTCTTATGATGTAGCATGAATATACATTAAGACTATTAAATGTTGATATAAAGTAAATTTATCCGGTACGTTAAGTGCTTTAATACATGTACTGTATGTTTTTGAAAGAGACAAATATGGTTCTGCAGTTGTTGAGAGACAAGTATTACTTCTTGTATTTTGTATTTGTTTTGTATTTTTATGGACATGAAATGAACTGCTGTTATTTGGCTTTTTTTTTGGTGAAGTATATTATGTTCTGGTTTGCAAGGCAAGCATCAATGGAATCATAAAAACATGAAGTTATGTAAAAAACTACTGTATTTTAAATCCTTTCATGAATATTAAATTTATTTCCACCAGGGTGTGGTCACTGCAAGAAGATGAAGCCAGAATATGTGGAAGCAGCAGCACAGCTCAAAGAGGAAGGGGTGAGTGGTCAGACAGTTTGTGCATAGTGTTCTGGGCCAGAGGGTTAGAGGTTCAAATCCCCTTGGTGTTCTTAGCATCAGCCAACTGCTTTTAGGTCTAAATCCCTCCTAGTCCTTGTTTACTTCTCAATTGCAATCACTATATAAAAGATGAAGCTTGAATATGTGGAAGCAGCGCAGCCCAGCTCAAGGAGGACGGGGTGAGTGGTCAGACAGATTGTGCTTAGTGTTCTGGACCAGAGGGTTAGAGGTTCAAATCCCTTGGGTGTTTCTCAACCTCAGAAAAAAGGCTATTACGTTCAAATCCCTCCTAGTTCTCGATGAATTATCTAGTGCGAAAAAGGTGAAGCCTAAATATGTGGGGGGGGGGGGGGGGGGTTCAACTTTGTTGGCCAGCTATAGACAGGTGGCCAATAAGACTGGTTTGAATGTACTTTGCCAGAACAGGGGGGTGTTTCACAAAGATCCTAAGTTGAACTTAACTCTAAGTTGGACTTAAAAATGATGTAAAGCCATTTGTAGCCTTGGAATAAAATATATTCAAAGGTTAAAATGCAAGTATTTTAGACTTTTCATAAATTGTATATCAAGAACATGAAATCCCCTTCATAATAGAAAATATTAATGCTTTGAATCAACATTGTATGCCTTTTTAAAAGAAACGTTACATTTTTTTCAAAGAAACTAATGGCTTTCCATACTTTTAATTCCAACTTAGAGTTAAGTTCAACTTAGGATCTTTGTGAAACACCCCCAGGTACAGGATCATATCCTTTCATTATCATAGTAATATTATGCAATAGACTGGTTCACTAATGATATACTTGTACCAAGGGACATTGAATCCCTGTAGCAGTGATGTTTGCTTGAATGTCATCTGAAAGAGTTGATATACAATTTGGTGAAATAAATGCGATCATTGCAAGGGAATTCAATCATTGCAGGGCCCCGTTGCAGAAAGAGTTGCAATCGATTGTAAAGTTGTAAAGTTGAACCAATCAGATTTGTGCATTTAGTCACATGATCTGACTTCCAATAAATTGCTACACGATTGCAACCATTTCTGCAACGTGCAACTGTTATGTCAATCTTTTGCGATTGTATTTCTGTAATGGAATTATCAAGATGGTAATTAAAAAAAAACTTATTCACTCATTCATTTTTTTAACAGATTGATGGTATTGTCGCAGCAGTTGATGCGACCAAGGAGAGAGCACTGGCTGAGAGGTTTGAGGTCAAAGGCTTCCCAGCTGTTAAATATTTCCAGTGAGTTTTTATTCACATATAGTTTGTTGATATTTTATTTCTTTTTATATAAAAATAAAACATTATTCAAGAATGTGCACATACCCTACACATTATTGTAATTCCTATAGACTTGTAAATGGTAGCAGGTACATGGGGTTATGAACCAATGAGTTATTTTATAATGTTTTCTTGCATTATTAATTTATATACAGTACACATAAACACACTTAATTTGTTCATACCATGTGTAAAGAAAAAATTGTTGTAAACACACATTACAGCATAAAATAATTACTTGTTTTGCATATGAGATTAAATCAACGTTTCTACAGGTTGAAAACCATCAAATGCATGTCAAGTCATTTATTTCTATAAATTCAAAGTTTGTCTATAGTTGACGGAATTGTTGAAATTAGTTACCATTGAATTTGTCTCAACTTTTTTGACTGAATAGTTTTTCTTATATTATTGTTGTTTTATGTGAATGATCTCATTATTGCCATGAGTCAATTGGAAGGAATGCTCCCCAGGGAGTGCAGATTGTGCACACAATGTTTGCTTGCTGGCATTTTATCATATGACCGGGGTAATAACAGTGTAAAGTGCTAAGAGATGATACTAAATGTTGGTTTTAAGTATCGGCTTCCATGGTGGTGTAGATAATACGTTTGGTTTGCGGTTGCAAAGAGATGATACTGTTTCAAATTGGGTGCTATATAAATCCAACCTATCATAATTGTTTTTATCTTGCAGGAATGGAGAATATGCATGGGATTTCAATGAGAGGACAGCAGACAAGATGGTAGAACATCTGAAAGAGTAAGAAATTATATGATTTTCACCTTGAGTTTGACTCGAGTGTTGTTCACACAATCGTGAGCACTTAGCTGACCTAGTTTGGTTGCCATTCTGTGTGAAAATTAGTCTGGTATGTTAGAAGATTTAACGTATTCACATTTTTTGATAGTTAATAAACAGTTATATTACTTAATAATATGGTTTATTTGCTCTTTCTAGATGTCTCCACTTTCTCATAATTTGTATTTATTGTGTGTATGTTGTCTTATAACTGTTTGTATGTATGTCATTTTATTTCATAAGAAATAAACAATAATAATCAATTAAATTCAATCAAATTCAAAACTTGAATAAAGAATTTATGAATTATTAATTCATATTACAGAAATGATAAGCTGCGATGTAAAGGGTAATATTCATGTTCCTAAATATTAAAGCATGAACAATTGTAATAAATCATTTACATTGGCAGGCATGCATCTAATTGGATGCAGTTGAACTCTGTTAGAACAAGGAGATGGGTAGTATTCTAATTAATTTGTAAAACTTGTTTTGAAATAATGTGATCGTTTCTTACCTGCCCCTCAGCCCCCAGGAGCCCCCACCACCCCCGCCCCCAGAACCTGCCTGGAGCGACATGGAGTCGGAGGTTGATCACTTGACGGACGACAACTTTAAACCCTTTACCAAGAAGAAGAAGCATACCCTCATCATGTTTTATGCTCCTTGTAAGTCCTACCACCAACCCTCTCCTTACAATAACTATACCGGCGCTGTAGTTCTTATCAGAACTACAAGCTCAGAAAAAATACCAACAGTCCTTTCCAGGACTACCAACAGTCCTTTCTAGGACTACCACAGTCCTTTTTAGGACTATCCTAGAAAGAATACCAACAGTCCTTCTCAGGACTAACCAATCCTCTCCCTATACATGGTGCAACCGCAAACCACACGTATTAAGTTCATTTTTGTTGATTAATGCTACTCTAAGCATATTGCAAGCATTTAAACGGTTAAGAGCAAAATGGAAGCACTTTCTTGCTATATTTCTGTGCAATATCCTTTTCCTGAATACATTTACCATAAAAATGTTGTAACTCATTGCTGGTATGAAAATATTAATTGTATTATATTATTTCCATTTCTCAATGTTTCATATGTGGAAAACATATTGATTGTATGAAAAACCTTGAGAAGAAATTATAAGTAAATTAATTTAGAAATTACTAAGGTACCGGTATGCAAATAAAAAGAATAAACTTTTTTTTTTTTTCAGGGTGCGGACACTGTAAGAAGGCAAAACCAGAGTATATGGCAGCCGCTGAACAGTTCAAAGATGAAAATAAAGTAAGTATTGTCTAAAGCCGGAGTCAAAATGCCGGAGTGTTTAAACTGATGATTAAATGATCATAAAAGCTAAACTTTTTATTTGTTCATGTAATGTTTTTGTAGGCATGGCGATTTCAGGTGCACAGTTGGTGTGAAAGAAAAGCCATTATTTTGTTCTTTGTGTTTCAAGTATTTTATCTCTTGGCATCATATGCAAATTATGCTATGATGATGCTTATTGTTAGCAGTATTTCTTGTATGTGCTTCATAAGTTTTTTATTTGCTGCAAACACCACAGTTCATAAAATCTTGTGTCAGGCGGGCATTTATTCACCAGTTTTAACCACAGCAGCTATAAAGCACAGAATTCAGATCCTTTACTAAAATTGCTGTAATTATGATTATCTTAATTAAAATGCTTTGTTTGTCTGGTACAATATACATACTGAATTATTATTGGTGATGTGTGTTTGCTTTGTGTGTCCACCAGGTTTGTCCTTCGCTGCAATAGACTGCACACTTCACAACAGCGCAAAAAATACAGGAAAAAGAGGAAGCATTTTTAACGGCTGGTTCAACATTATCAAATAATTGTGGGGCCCCACAATGATTACAAATGGTTATGTTTATGGATATTTCAGGCATTTCTGAACCGATTGTGATCAAATAAAGTTTATTCTGTCATTAAAATTGTATGCTCTTTTGAATTTGACACTCAGTTTTTTTTATCTCACAAAAAATTATTTTGTGTAGCGCCCTCTATACCAAAACTCAACTATACCTTTAAATACTGAATCAATTTGTTATCTAAATTACAAATTCTTTTTTTGTATGTAACATACTAAATTATTTTGGAGATGTGTTTGCTTTCTGTCCACCAGGTGTCGTTTGCTGCAATAGACTGCACACTTCACAAGGACTCGTGCCAGGCGTATGACGTTAGCGGCTATCCAACCTTCAAGTACTTCAACTACGGGAAACTCGGGCAGGACTACATGTCAGGAAGAGAGGTAAATGGCTGTAAAGATACTTTCCTCATTTTGCAAGCCAAAATTCTAAGAGTTGCAAGATAATTGGCACATACTGTATATTTATGAAAGAAAAGTCCTTCTTCTAATTTGTAAAGTTGTGAGATAATTGGCACATATGAAAGTAAAGACAACTTAACCCCTTCAGGAATGGTCCCAAAAATACTCTGCTAGGGTCTATAGAGAATGCATATTATAGCAAAATCTATAAGTCCTACCCCCCCCCCCCCCCCCCGTTGCAGAAAGAGATACAATCGATTGCAAGTTACCATTAATTGTCAGAAAATATGCACGTTTTCCACTAATCAAATTTCCGCATTTAGAACACATGATCTGACTTACAATCAATTGTAACTTACAATCGATTGTATATCTTTCTGCAACTGGGACGTGAACAGATTGAGAGCTAGCCTGAGAAGGTTAGGACTTGAAAATACCTCATCTTGAAATAATAAAGGGTTGTTACGACTATTTAATAATAAGTCTAGCAGCTGCAGACTCCGCATTGTACTTTGCGTTTGTACTTGATTGTCATATTAAGCAAGTATTACATTTATTTTGGTTTTTAAAAGCGCTATCAAAGTGATTCAATCAGATATGTGATGTAATAGTGTGATGTTTCTTTGAACTTGGCAAAAAGGATAATAATAATCTATGATACGTATAGATTCAGAATAGAAAGGAAATGAGCCTGAGTGTTCGACTGCAAGGAAATTGGTTTTAATTGCATCATTTAATCTTCAGATTTCACCAACTTGATGAACAGAATGGCCCGTATTCACAAAGGAGGTTTGTACAAACCATGGTTTGACAATGGTTTACATCTATGGAATGCTGCTCGCATACTGTAAATTGTAAATTAACATTGTTAACAAGTAAGGAGTTTACATTCCTTCTCCATCAGTTTACAAATGGCATTCCATAGATGTAAACCTTGGTCAAACCATGGTTTGTACAAACCTCCTACAAACCTCCTTTGTGAATACGGGCCAGTATCTTTGTTTTGTTCGATTTGTTTTCTTGAGCTTGATTTAGTTTCACAGAAGTTTGCCATCAATATAATATTTTGTTGATAACTCATCGAATGGCATCCCTTACTTTATCATAATGATTCTTACATTGAAATTAGAAGTACAGTGTGTGCGTTCGTCTTCTTTAATAGCAACCTTTTCCCAATTATGCCAAATATGCTTAAGTATGTTTAATATCAATGAATTAAAATTGCCATCAGAGATCAGGGCTGTAGTCCAGTCCACTAGTTCCTAGTCTAAGTCCCCAACGAAATAGCATGTTCCCATTTGTTTTACATTGCGACTGGGCTCTGAGTCCCGAGTCACGGCATCATCAAAAGCAGTCTCGAGTCCGGACTCGACTTGACTACAGCACTAACAGAGATATTGCAACCCTTATTTTTCCCATTTAGGAAGGAGACTTTGTGAGGTTCATGGAGAATACCCTCAACCCTGGCTCCGCCTCCGCCCCCTCCGAAGAGACCCCGCCCCCACCTCCTCCCGCAGAGGACTTCTGGGCGGAGCTAGACGGAGGAACCAACGTCAACCAACTCACGGACGCAAACTTTGAGAACTTCATCGGCACCAACCCATCGGTCCTGGTCATGTTCTTCGCTCCATGTAAGTGACTTGTACACCTGTTTTAGCCATTATTCATGAGGGTTGAGCCCAATGCGCACAGAGCCGACTCGTCCTGATCCGACTGGTATCTAGTCAGACTAAAGTTGGGGCTGATCAGTTGGATTTGATTCAACATGTTGAATCGGCCCCGACTGGTTTCCGATTGACAAAATCTGGGTCGTGAGGCAACGCACACTCAGCCAATCCGCCTGAAAATCATTGTTTAATTCATGATTAATTGATGGATTGACTCATTTGTTTAACGTTCTAAGTTTAAAAACAAGAATGAAATACATTAATAATAAAATGTTGACAAATGGCTGGATAAACTCAAATTGAATTTTATTTTCTAGACTTACATGTACTCTTAAATTGTAATTACTTGCCATGCACAATGTCCCCGTCATTTTGTCATGTATGTGTCTCTTTTTTGTTTTGCTTTTTGTTTGTATAAGTTAATTTCTTTAATACTGCTCTGGGAACTACGCCTCCACAAGGCCATTTGACCTTCTTTGTAGTTCCCTATTTTCATTTTGTTTTATAGTGTGAATGCTAATTTGTATATCTTTGTGTTGTTTTTAGTGGAAATATAAATGAATAAATGAAATTGAAATTGAAACCAACTCTTTATGCATCACCTCAGGGTGTTTCTCATTTGTCTCTACCAGAACATTCCATTTTGTTTACAGTAGTCTTGTTAATTTCACTTCCTGAGGTGGGAGTCAAGGAATGTGAAATGTACAAGCACCAGCTGCTCTTGAAATACCACCTGTGTACATTTCACTATTATTCATATCACAACATTCCATCTTGTTTACAGTAGTCTTGTAAATTTCACTTCCTGAGTTGGGAGTCATGGAATGTGAAATGTATAAGCACCAGCTGCTCTTGAAATACCACCTGTGTACATTTCACTATTATTCATATCACAACATTCCATCTTGTAGTCTTGTAAATTTCACTTCCTGAGGTGGGAGTCAAGGAATGTGAAATGTACAAGCACCAGCTGCTCTTGAAATACCACCTGTGTACATTTCACTATTATTCATATCACAACATTCCATCTTGTCCTTGTATATTTCATTTCCTGAGTCAGCATTCTAGAATGTGAATTTACAAGCTTGTAGTGCTCAGGAAGTACCATAGCTGGGCCGGTATTCAATTCCATACTTAAGTCAAAATTTAGCTCAAGTAAGATACTTAGCCAAAATTGAGATTTGATTAATTCGTCAACTGAAAATCTTACACAAATTTTGATGTCATAATGTCTTCAAATATTACATTTAGAATTTGTTTTACTGAAGTAGAGTTCTCAGCCTAGCAAATGCTAAGTAAATTTCTTACTTAAGCTAAGTATTGAATTGAATACCAACCCTGGTATTCAATTCAATACTTTGATTAAGTAAGAAATTTACTTAGCCTGAAAACTAAACTTTTTGACATTTAACTTCAGTAAAACAAAATCTAACTGTAATATTTGAAGACATTATGATGTACATCAACATTTTTGTAAGATTTTCAGTTGATGAATTAATCAAATCACAATTACTTACTTAAGCTAAATTTTGACTTAAAGGGCAATGAAACTATGGCTTTCGGTTATTATTATCGTTTAGAGGGTGAACAGACATTTGATTTGATACATAACTTGGCAATTTTGGCCTCCTGGATCCCATGAAATCCTTACGTGAACATACCCACATTTTACTAATTCTTACGGCGGCAAAAGATGATGGGAGCGGCCATGTTCTTGTAATTACCCGACATTCTTTGCAAACTCTGACGTATGTGCTTAGGGCCGAACAAAAAGCTTTTCACTGATTTCAAAGCATTTACAAGTATTTAGACAATGGTTTGAATTGGTGCTATTGAAATGCATTAGTGCATATCATTGACCGTAGTCCGCACAAACCTAATAATGGCGGCCTCCAGTGTTCGCGTGAATAGTGGTATACCCGATAGAGTTTTCACATATTTCTTCCAAAGCAGAAATCTGAGTCGGAGTAATGTTACATATAATAAACGGGCATATTACGATGTATAAAGTAGGATAAACTCTATTCTTGAGTTGCATTGCCCTTTAAGTATGTAATTGAATACCGGCCATGAGTGTACATTTCAAGTTCACACTAAAGTCTCTAACAAAACATTCCATTTTCTTTTCTTTTCAACCATCTTCATAACTTTTTCCCCATTTTCCAGGGTGTGGCCACTGTAAGAGAATGAAGCCAGCTTTAGCTGAGGCAGCCACATTAGCCAAAGAGCAAAATGTGAGTTCAAATAACGAGTTTTTGTTCTCTACTATTATCTTTAAAAAAAAACAGCAAATATGCTATATTCTTTCACCACTGGTATAAGCATACTTGCACTGAAATGACAAGTTGCCCCCATTTAATCCGTATGTCCATTTTTTGGAGCTCTTTTTATTCTCAGACCTTTTAGCAACAGAAGCAAATCACTTACAGAATATGAGGGCGTAATATGCATGTAGGCTTGTTTTTAGTACAAGAAAGGAGAATTTTCAAACAGTTATTGACACTATCCCTAGAAGCAAAAGTACAACATATATATGAGTTTGTGTGAATTAGTTGATTTAAAGGGATAGTTGAGTTTTTTTGTGAGATAATGAAAAACTGAGTGTCAAATTTGAAAGAGAATACAATTTTAACGACAGAATAAACTTTATTTGATCAAAATCGGTTCAGAAATGGCTGAAATATCCATAAACATAACCATTTGTAATAAATGTGGGGCCCCACATTTATTCGATCATTTTGAACTAGCAGTTAAAGAAATTTTAAAAATGCTTCCTCTTTTCAAAAATTTACAAAAGAGGTTTTTAAATAGTTGTTGATTATCTCTCTATCTAATCACTATTTCAACAAAACATCACATGCACAATATTTTATTTAAAATGGTTGAAACCGATGAGTGTTTAGAGAGCGCCCTCTTGAGTTTTAACGGCTCTTTTTGAATGATAACGGGCTTTTTACTTCGTCATTTGTAATTTTTTTATTCCTTTCTAGCATGGTGGAGTTTGTAATGTAATGGTGCAGGTTATGTATGGTTATTATAATTCAGTTTGACCAAAACTGTACTCTCTTTACCAGAACTCAACTATCCCTTTAACATGTGCTCCGAAGATGAGAAGTATGTTTTGATAAATAGTACTTGTAACAATTTCAATGAAAGTGGAAGAAAATAAGAACAAGACATCTTAGGAGGACAAATACATGAATATGTTGTTACGATAATGACCTAGAAATACAACTGAATATGCTAAAATACTAATATGTTGTGAATAATCAATTTCAATCTAGAAATCTTATCATTTGCCTTTAACCTCATTTTGATTGTATATATACATCTTATTTTATAGTTATCTGGCAAATTTGCAGCAGTTGACGCTACTATTTCTGTGACGACCTCAGCAAGATTTGAAATAAAGGGATTCCCAACATGTAAGTAACTATCTTGTTTATTATTGAACTTAAAGGAGAAGTTTCCCCACCTACAATTTACTTTTGATTATGTTCTCTACACATTAAAACATAGTTTCATGCAAATATGTCCAACGTTTGCCCTCTGAGCAAAGGAGGGGCATCATTCAGAGTCAATCGCTGTATGGGCTAACCCCATTCACCGCGTACAGCATGGAGGCTGCCATTATATGTTTAAAAACCGGATTTGTAATTGTTCGCGCTAACATGTAACGTCGTACCCGAACTAACAAGCTCAGGCTCTTTTTGTTAGCTCTCGCAGCTCGCAGGGATTGTGCACAAACACAAAAGAGTAGTTTGTGTTTGACGTCACATTTTTGAGCGAAAAATTCCAAATCCGAGCTACATACACACCAATGGCAGCCTCCATGCTGCATGCAATGAATGGGATTAGCCAGTACAGCGAGTGACTCTGAATGATGCTTCGTCCTTGCCCAAAGGGTCAATATTGGTCGTAAATTTACATGAAATTCGGTTTTAATGTGTAGGGAACTTAATCAAAAGTAAATATATGGTGGGCAAACTGTCCCTTTAATAAAGCAAACTTTCATGAAAAGTCACATTTTAGTGACCTGATTTGGTAGCTAGGTTTAAAACTGATAATGACAGAATGAGAAATCTTGATTTCGTCCATGTTATAGCCCTTGTCACATATCACCGGATAGCATTAACAGACGCCCAACGTCTCCGTTCATATGTGTTTCTTGGACGGCGAATGCGTTCCTTGTCAGGTGATGTCCGGCGGAAAGTTTGTGCATGCAGCGCTGATTGGAGACAACTTTCACCACCTGATAATTTGATTTTTCAAATTTTCTTTCCATCGGGCTTCTTTTCACGCTCTCCAGTGATATTTGAAAACACCCTCGTCCATAATTGTACTTTTTTCAATAAAAAAAGAGTGAGATTATGAAGAGTACTTGAGCCAGTTATTTTTTGCTTTGGGCTACCATCAAAAGAGCTAGTTTGGCACCCTGCTTAAATACATTTAATTATTTTACATAATAGCAGCAGGTTTCAAGGGTGGACTTCCATTTAAGCTAGTGCTAATGAAAGTTAAAATATTTATCTAAAAAATAAAGTTTTTTTATAATCTTACAAGTAATTCAAATATATGAGAAAAAACAGTGTGCTGATATATGCTTTACAAATTGTTCATGTGGCATTTCCCCCTGCATATTCCATGCTCTCCATGCATATAATCATAATTTTATTTTCTGTTTTCTTATTATCTTTTATTTCATATCTGGTGGGTGACATTGTCAACATGCAGTAAAATACTTCAAGTAAGTACATGTAGCTTTATTCAAATTAAAGTGAAAACCTATTTATGTATTCAAAACATTTCAAAAAATTAAAGTCCTTCCCCTGCCAATTTTGGCACTTACGGCGGCGTATATCTCTGATTCATTAGCCGTAGGCCACACATCTACTAAATGTAGAGAGCGCTACAGAAGGGGGCCAGTCCTCTGGTAACTCATGTGATTAACTTTCCCTTCTCCATTCTATAAATGCCGAGCGCCTGGCTAGAAGGCAGAAGGTACCATTTAAACAAAAAGTCTATGGTATGACCCGGTCTGGATTCGAAACCTGGGAACTCCCGTGCATGAGGTGGACACTCTAACCGCTAAGCCACCATGCTCGGTTTAAGTTGTTAAATCAAGAGGGAAAAAGTCAAAAATGCTATTTCAAAAACTACATACAAAATTTAACTGACATACTATGTGTAAATGCATTCATTAATTTTTATGTAGGTACCAGTTTTTTTTAAAACCAGTTCCTCTATTTAAATGATTCTCCTTTGATAGTGAAATAGAATTCAGAACAGTCATGTCACCTTTTGGCAATTGTATTTTCCCTTTTTATGCCTCCCTCTGCAACAAAGTTGCTTGAGGCATTATCTTTTTTTCTTTTACAAGAAGTAGAGCAGATTGAACATGTTAATTTTGATAATGGAATTTTCCCTTTCTCTTTTATTTTGTAGAAACGGAGCAGAGGATGTAGCATATTCTGGAGCCAGAACAACAGAAGCTCTTCTGGAATTCATCAGGGAGTAAGTATTACAAATATGGGATTTGAGATGAAGGTGGTCTGTATGCGCAGGCGACAGTAACAATGATGAAGATGATGAGGAAGTTAACGATGATTTTGAGGATGACGATGATGATGATGATGATGATGATGATGATATTGATGATGATATTGATGACGATGAAGATGACGATATTGATGATATTGATGATATTGATGATATTGATATTGATGATGTTGATGATATTGATGTTGATGTTGATGATGATGTTGATGATGATAATAAGGATGATTATGATGAAGATGATGGTGATGATTCTATTGAAGATGATGGTAATTGGTAAAAACAAAGTGGTAAAGTTGATGATGAAGATGAATGTGATAATGAAGATTGCTAATAAGGAGTGATACAATATTTCTTTACAGTCCATCAAACATCCCTCCTCCACCACCACCCGAGCCGGCATGGAGCGACGTACCCAGTGCCGTCAACCACCTCAATGTTGACACCTTTGACCAATTCACTGAGGACAACAAGCATGTGCTGACGATGTTCTACGCGCCATGGTGCGGCCACTGCAAAAAGGCCAAGCCCAGCTTCATGGAAGCTGCCGAGACGCTGAAGGCCCTCCCTGATAGGAAACTGGCTGCAGTTGATTGTACAACTGACAAAGGTAAGAGTTTCAACCTATTTCTCTTTGAAGTCAAAGAGTTTCTTTTTGTTACAATGTTCTGTGCCCTGGTGAGGGCACTGCAAAAAAGCCAAAGCCAGCTTTCAACCCACAAAACCAGGAATTTTCAAATCTTTCCCAGATGGGAGAAGCTGATTTTACGAGTCAAGTATATTGGTTTCGGTCCTCCGTCTTTCAACACGAGGGCTGTGGGGTCATCCCAACCCCGTCACGTGTGTCATTCAGCAAAGCAAGTGTCATGTCATTATTATCAAGCCAAATATTTCATGACCTTCATCCCTTTATTAAAACAACGATCATCTTTGATTATTGATTTATTGTGTGTATATGGCTCAAGAATTCCATGTGATATTTCATATAATAAGAATTGTTTTTATATCTCCCACGTCCCTTTGATTCTGTCACTCCAGACCTCTGTGACGATTTCCAGGTGAAGGGATTCCCGACCTTCATTCTCCTTAGCAACGGGCAGCTCATTGAGAAGTACCAGGGCGGTCGCATGACCAGGGACTTTGAGATTTACATGACGGAGCTTCCAGACAACTTCAAGGACGGTCTTCCCGAAGAACCAGCAGTCCAACCAGCAGAACCACCCCCAGAACCAGCATCAGAACAATGGGCAGAAGAATTGTTAGAAAAACGTGCAAAAGAAACACAGCAGGAAGATACAGCGAAAAGGGATGCCGCGCCACAAGCAGAGAAACGGGTCGAGCTATGATACCAATTTGAGGTTGGCACAAATTTATAGCTGAATTAAAAATTTTATCTCAATTTGTTATTTTTCGGGAAATAGAAGTTAGATGACCTTTTCTAGTATAAATAAATTCTGGGGAGGAATTCTTAGAACAGCAGCATTCTGTAGAACCCACAAACGAAGAAGAAAAAAACTGTGATGGAAACGGAGCTGGAAGATTAGGCAAATAGGGAGAATATAGCACACACAGAGAAATTGATTGAGCTAGGGTTTTGGCCACAAAATAGTAATTAGTGAATTTATGTCATGATATGATGTTTTGGGAAAATAATTCAAGAGAAGTGGCACCCAATGTCTTCTTTAATTTAGAATTTTGTAGAATAACTTAAGTGAGTTTATCTTGGAGCATTTGTTGATTTATGTATTTACTATTAAGATCATACTTTGTTCATATATTTGAAGGTGGAGAAAACTATGAGAGAAATGTGAGGCTGTTGAACGTGTATCAAATGTTCTGTGATTTATCAGCAAATTTTTTTCATATAACCTTAAAGGGCCAATGTAACGTTTAAGATTGTTCAACCAAATTTCATTTTCATCATTGCCTTTCCAAAGAACCGAAGGCCACAACAAATATTAACCATGTATTTGAATAGGTAACGGGTAGGTTTGTATGAATTCTTTGTCAATATGTTTAAATAATAAACAAAAAATTAATACAGGGTCTTGTATGACAACTGCCATAAATTTGTTATTTCTAATGGAGCTGGCTGAAACTAATGTATTGCACCAGTCACACATCCACATTGTATTTAACTCATTTTCAAATTTTCAAGGGCATTTTTTTCCTATGTTTTGAAGGCTAAATCATCTTGAGCCACCATATATTAATTTCTTTTATACAGATAAAAAAAAAAAATGGAACATCAATTATATCCTTTGTACTGGAAATGGTGTTTTCTATGAAAATGAGAACAGAAAGAAATTTAAAGTATGAGAACGAGTTATCATGAAAGGTGTATTATATACAAAGAACCACTAAATAACCTCGTTAATTTATTTCTGTTGAAAATATTGAAATAAGAGTCATTAGAATTTGTTTTAGATGGAAGTAATATTTCATGAATTGTACTAAAAAATATTGTGACAATGAACATTATTATTACTACAAGTCATATTCTTACAAATCAAGATTCATTGAGTGTAAAATCAATATTGTATATCAATGAATATAATTGGTTAACATATGGTGGTTGTAAGAAAATGGCACAAATTCTCTTTGGAAGATTAATTCAACCTTTTCAACCCATAGGTTACTTACATTTAACACACTAGGTAATACCAAATTTAACTCATTTGTTAAAATTATCCCATGGACTGCTAAAATAGCATAAAATGACATGATTTAACTATTAAGGTTGAATTTAATCGGCAAATGAGAATTCAGGCCTTTTGTGTCCAGTATTTTGTATCTGTGTCTCTTTTGTACGTACTATCACATATGTATTAATACAAGACTGTCTTTCAAAAACTGGTGAGGAGCACCAGAAATATTTTCTATGTACAGGTGTTTTTTTTTTGTAAAAGGAAAATGGGACCAAACATTTCGGTTTCACTAAAAAAATTATCCCCAAACATGTTGAGGCTATTTAATCAAAGAAAGAATTATGTTATCACTTGTAGAGCTAATGGATCTAACAAAATGATTTAAAACTTAAATCTTGTAAGCATGTATGGATTAGCATTTTGGCTGCGAAAGAGGTTGATGGGTTAATCACCTATAGAAAACCGAAGTAGTGAGATCACATTCTTTTGTTTCAACACAATGTTCTAAACTTTGGTTTGGGTATTCGATAATTGGGTTGGGACTGGCCGACTGCCTCTTAGCAACCGCTTGGTCACAAATTATGGGCTTGCCCGACATTGTTTATAACCACTGTCTAGATGATGATGTATATATAGCTGTGACATTACACTTCAGTACGCTATGACATACGTTTTTGTCGGTATTCAATCTGATGCAAGTTGTTACGAACACCCTTCATCATTTAGTGTCACGTGTGCATTGCACAAGCTTCAACAACATTACCACCATCATCAATTGTCTTCCATTTATCTTTCTCCATTTCATATTTTAATATTTCTCTACAGATTTTATTTGTTGTGTTTTTCTACTTACAGACCTACAAAATTATGGGAATATTTTTCAGGGCATACAGATTTATGCAGATTCTTATTTATTTACGCATTTAATGCATTAGTCATGTCTTTTTTTTAACCAAAATGTGTGATTTACAAATGTATACAAATGTTTGATTTGTCTTGAAATTTGTTATGTTCATACATTTTCATGTATGAAAACGTTTTAGGGTAAGTACTGTACATGCATCATACAAATGAGAAAAAAACTGCACATGAATTGGACTTTTGATAACCTAAATGACATGTATTTAGGTATGAAATAATTTCATTTGAGCAAATTTGTATCCTTTTATATTTCCATAACTATGCTAGAAATTCTTTGTATATTTTAGTGGGGAAAAAAGAATCTCAACATTTTGAGTTGATTTGTTTATAGTGCGTAATATTATTTAAATTCTTGATTGGGATTCTGATTTTTATTTGAATTATTGAAATTTAAGCTGGGTGAAGGTGAAATCAATTTGAATATGATTCCTTGCTGTATCAAATTGTAATAGAAAAAAGTAGAAAGACTGTAGATAATATTGAAAATGAAGGATCTAGTAACTTTGTTGACATGTGCAAAAAGTGATGAATATTTGATACAATGTATATCGTTGTTATCTGATATGTCCACTGGGTATTGTGTGAAAATTTCAAGTTAAATGGACGTTATATGGCCGAGTAGTAATGAGCAAAAATGCAAAGTGATATTCACTGACTCATTGCACTGGCTGTGTACACGGTTACGACTATCCAGTGGATAGTTTAACATCTGAACACTTCAATCGTAAATATCTTGTTAACGAAAGGGAAATTTGAAAAACCGAAACCTGTCCCATGCTTCTATTGTAATACAAATACAACAAGGTATGAGGGAACCGCTGGAATCCCAATTGGATTTTGAGGATTTGGACAATGTCTACTAGATCCCTTTAACGCTTTTGCATATCTTGTACACTTCCATGTTTCTTCCTTGGTACAAGTCTAAAAACTATTGTGCCTTTGTGTTGTCCCAAACTATTACAGTGGAACCTTTTTATAACGAGCTCTGTTATAACCAGGTAGCTGATATATAGCGAGGTAATTTCTCACTTCCAGGTTCAAAGTATTGTATCGTTTTTGAAGTTCCGATACAACAAGATATCTGATATAACAAGTAAATATTCAATGGACCTAAGGTCATGGGTGTCGATACTTACATAATACCTATTCATCAGGGGGGATGAATGAATAGATCATCCCCCCCTGATGAATGGGTATCGATACTTACATAATACCTATTCATCAGGGGGGATGAATGAATAGATCATCCCCCCTGATGAATGGGTATCAATTACAGATCGACGCCCATGCCCAAGGTGCTTGTTATAATGAGGTTTCACTGTATTGTAAATCCTGTCTTTTGTTGTTCATGTCACTGGAATTATAGATCTGCAGATTTTTGTTTTGTTTTGTTGAGGGGAAAAGAACTATTCACTCCCTTCCTCAAACAAACAACGTTTCTGCAAAGCTATGCAAGTGGCACATGTACAGTACAACCTCGTTATAACAAGCAGCTTTGAGATGATGACAATTAATAATAATATCAAGCATTCATAAAGCATCATCTATCTAGGCAATCTATTCCGAGGCGCATAACGAAAGAAAGACAAATAAGAGAAAATTACCTTGAATATAATGAGCTCGCATCAGGAAAATAACCATGTTGTAAGAGGGATTTGTAATATCAGAGCTCTTTATATAACGAGGTTCCACTGTATAGGCATTTCTTCTTTCTCGTGTAGATGTTCTTGCTAACTTGCATTATGACGGAGCAATAAAAAGTTGACTAAAAGTACAACGTATAATCTGTGATATTTGTGTATTTCATTCATTGTGTTTTACAGAGATGCCATATCTTGGGACCAACGCTAATGTTTTATCATTCTTTGAATTGTGAAAAGGATTCCCTAAGATTTTTTCCCTGAAATTAGATAAGTTTGCTTTGAAATCAGATAATTTTCCTCCAAAGAGGCCATGTTGCCCGAATAAGAGATGATATTATTAGCCCAAAGTGGTATTGGTATTGGGGAGCTGCAGTAAATGCAGTGTTGGGTTGGGGGTGGGGGGGGGGGGGGGGGGGGGGTTGCTGCAGAGAATGATGTATATGAATAAATTCATGTTTCCTTTCTGGAGGGGCACAACCAGGGTGTTCAAGAAGGGAGGGGGGGGGGGGGGGGGGGTGGCGGGAGGCAGGCTTTGCAAGAGTTCTGCGATGGGGGAGCCAAGCATATCACTCTTACATCTATATAATTTATTATTTCTGCACACAGGGGGGACGAGGAGTGATCTGTCAATTTTTCCCACAACGTGTTTGTTTTGTTTTATGCGTGTGTATGTTTATGATTGACTTCATTGCTTTTATGCGTGAGTGTATTAATATGTTTGTATTTTAGAGTGCAGGGCACTTTTCCATTTGTACCACCACTTGTGTACCTCACTAGTGGTTATGTTTTATTTTAAAATTGCCATTACAAATGGATCCCAAATCTCCGTTCATTGTCCAGATGATCCCATGTCCTTCCGGCCTGTTAGTGATACATTTTCTTTCCGATCGGTCATGTCAGTGATGAGAATATAAATCTAGAAATTTAGTACAATCTCATGAAATGGCAATCATTTAGTGGCGGAACCAGAATCAACCAAGATTAGGGGGGGGGGGGTGGGTGGGTGGGGGAGACAATACAAATATTGAAGTAGAAACGTTGGTATGTATTTTAACTCCTCTGGGAGGTGGAGGGGGGCAGTGAGTGGAGATTGTGGGGGGGGGGGGGGGGAGGGGTGTCCCTTGCTCCATCTTGGCTACGCCATTATTTCCCGACAATAAATGAGAAAGGGCCTCGCCAAAATCGTTACACTTTTACTGCGGTCTAACTATACTTTAGATAAGTACATGTTATGGGAAGACAGAAAATACAGTCCATTTGCTGGTAATTGTAATTTTAGCTCAATCTCATGTTCTGTCAATCATTTAACAATAGATGGATAGGCCTTGCAGAAATCGTTTATTCACATCTCAACATTATTATTTGTATTTCATTCCTTTACTGTGGTCTAAAGATAATCTCATAAAAAGGCTGAAATATAAATTAAAGCGTTCCATTTGCCCAAAATTAAATCATTCCGGCGAATGAGAAGTACATTTTTTTGTTTTTTTTTGTTTACAAGTGGCAATTTAAAGGAAACACTGAAGAAAGTATTATAAGCCCATCACAGCGAATCCGCCGCCTTGAAAACAATTTCCATTATAAATAATTGCATCCTAGAAATTAGCTATGTTAGCGTCGCTCTCGCCACACAATAGAGCCGATCAAATTGGTACCTCTTCTTGTCGAAATGATGCAATAAGTGAAAAGCTTTATTAACTCAATTTCATGTCCATTTTGTCTTTAGCTGCTATTGTGGCTAGAATAGGCCTATAAGTGACTTGATACAAGGCCAAACTAACTTCCGAATGTTCATTTCCAAATTACTTTTTGTCATTTATGTCATTTGAGATGACTAGTTTGTGGTGTAACAGCGTAACGTGGACACGCTACTTATTGGGGGAGGGGGGGGGGGGGGGGGGGCACGCTATATTTTCCTTTTATCTTGTTTGTATTGTTTGAGTCAATAGGGCCAGGGGTGGCCAGTATCGGGTCTAGTGGTCTCTCTAGCTGCGTCTTTCGGATGGTGATGATTAAATAGGTTAATAGAGTGGTCCAAGATGTATGCTATCATAATCAAATACAAAAAAAAAAAAAAAATCAAATTCGTCCGTAAAAAACAACAACAAACCAACCAACCAACCAACCAACAACCCTCATAAGAGATTGGGAATGAGGTACGGTACTTTCTTCCTCCCCTCCCCCCCCCCCCCCCCCCCCCCCCAACTGCGCTGCACTGCTAACGTTTCTCTCCATCTGTATCCGTATATACCAAACCGCACACTATGATATAGTTATGATCCAAAAGCGCTCTGTACTCGAAATGAGAATGCATCTTCTTCGCTGACTATAAGACTGACTTCCTCATGTATTATTATATGTTTTGGTTTCATAAATTGCTATAGTGAAAATCGGGTTCATGATGTACATATTGATTATTTTGTTCAGATTTTTTTGTAGAGATTTGCAACTGATAAATTCATTTCTGGAAAATGCTGATGTAGACAACATATGAAAACCCATGTATGACTGGGTTCCACTTTAAAAAAAATCACCTATACCAAGTATACGTATTTGTTAATAATTAGCCTTTACTTTCCATATTGTCATGAATACCAATTCGCCGACATATTCAATTAGTATGAGGGTTGCTCCTGGAAACCTGAAAGCTTGTACGAGGTTTGCCCGATATAGCAACAAAGAATATATGCAAAGTGGCTTCCCAAATAAGAATGCGCATTTATAAGTAGAATCAAATATTAGAAATAGTAGATATCTAGAAGAGGTGGAAACCGAGATAGAAGAAAACAATGTGTGCCGCAATAAGAGTTAGAAAGATGAATTGAGTGTCGACTCTTTTCGAGTTACTTCAAGTGTATGACGCCGACTATTATCAAAGTGTCCCTCGGCGCTCGGTCTAGCATGTCTAGTGTGGAAACATGCATGGCGTGATTGTGACCTGAGAAATCACGCGTCAATCAGCGCCTATAGCAGACAAATTATAGTAAGGAAGGGAACATGTCGGGATGGGACAGGGAAAGAGAAATTTGCCGTCGAAAATTGATCCTTTTGAGTCTTTTTGTTAGTATTGATTCTATGTACATATTAGGTAGTCCTCCGCTCTAGATATCGGATAGTATGGACGCTCGGCGCTATTGTGCAGATAAGCACAACTAATACAAATAAAGAAAAATAACTATTATCAACTAATGGGCCGGAGAAAGAGATCATAAAGGTTTTAAATTGAAATAAAAGTTGAGGTTTCAATTTGATCCCGACTGACTGACTCTCTGTGTATTAAACTCTGAGTTTTACAATCGAAGAAACCCTCGATTCTCGGACTAGTGCAAATGCATGGCGTGATTGTGATCTGAAAAATCGCGCGTCAAGCGCCGAGCAGACGACCGAAATAGAAAGGGAGAAAGAAAATGCCGCGACGGGAGACAGAGGGGGAGAAAATGGTTGGTGCTCCGGGATGGTAATCCCTCTTTGATAGACGGAAATTGTCTCCAACCTTCAAATGCATTTACCCTCAAATATGATAAAATTCCATGATGATATCAAAAAGATACCCCCGTAAATGGGTATCGATGTTCATTTCGCCTAATGTGCCTGAAAGGTAAATAGACTTTTTGAGGAATAACTGATTTTTTTTTTGTCTTGTTCCTTTTCTTTTCCATGGTGCAGTAAAAAAAAAAAATTGCTGCGCGCCGCTCGACCTTTCACTCACGCGCTCTCTCGAAATATTCATTGCTCGCTTTTCGAATGTCCAACAACAAACTATTAGAAAAATAGGCAGATTGCTTAAAAGCTCACATCAAATCAAAACGCTTTTTAGCCTGAGTTAGGCAATATTTTTTATAGGGACGTGCACTTGTAAACAGACATGATAGAAAAAAAAACCCGGGAGAAATAAACAGGTATAAAAGGTGGAAAACACAGCAAGTATGGGTGGCGTACTGCATGATTTAACAGCGTCACGGTCATTGTACACTAACATGTTTTGTGATATGAACTCGGTAGCTTGCCTGACTAACGGAATAAGTGCATTTTGATTATTTATGTTATGGTTTTATTCACGCATGGTGTAACGTATGCCCATATGTATTATGACAAGACTTGTCATGTTAATACAAATTGAAAAGGTCCTACGCCAAAAGTTTCATGTATCAATATTAATCAGTTATTTAAAAAATGAACTTTAAAATTTTGCAAAAATTCCCCTTAAAAAGTTTCAATAAAATTGTTTCAAATCACATTTCCGGTTTCTATTTTCTTCAGAAATGCAGCTGAAATTTAAAGGGGACCACCAGGCAAAGAACAACACAATAATAAATATATGTTTTGGTACCGTTGTGTGATATTAAATAGATGCTCAACACTTTGCAAAGGGTTGTGTAATTCATAAACAATAAATACTTACCCTCACTTACGGAACCATCATTATTTGATGGTTCCGTATATATGCGCCCAACGTCTGAGAGTGCGTCAATTCTATTCACGCGTACGTTTGGAGACAATCCCGGACAATTCGTTCGCCCTGGACAAAGGTAGTCTTCGTATATATGCAGACCAATGAACGCATGCTTTAGAATGGTGACGCGTTTTCCAATTATATATTTTTTTTTCTGGAAACAAATTTTTTCTAAACTTGTTGGTGGAATGGACTACTAAAGATGTTACCTTTCATTTATAAGAATATTATGTTTGGGTGGTGGTACCCTTTAATAAGAAACGTCATGTTCTCCCATGTGCGTGAAAGCTCTAAACGTGTTTACACGGATGTTTTTTTTTTCTTTTACTCTATGTCATGTTGCCATTTATTAGTAATTTATACATATTATATTAAACACATTTTAAAATTTAAGGTCCGACATTTTTTCGTGAGGAATTTTGTGCTCTGTCATCGGTCTTAACCACTTACAACTTCATTTTGAAAATAACGAACTGACTAAAGATTTCATAGATAAAGCAATTAGTTATCTATGTAGCCTGTTCTAGAATAGTAAACGCAGATAAAGATAATAAATTGTAAGAATACTAATAATTATGTATTTTCACGTAACATTCGTACTTGAAATTTGTACAACTTTTTAAAAACAACAATTGATAAACTGCTTGAGAATAATTATTAAAAGACCACTGGTAAAAAAAAAAAAAAAAAAACGTTCCACGCTAAAGCAAAAACAAATCACTTCAAAACAATCATTGTAATTATCAGTTTGCGAACACAAGCCAGTTAACAGTCAATTTATAATTACCTTCTTTATTAGGATAACAAAATCGCCCGGAGGAAATCGTAACACATTTATATAAGGACATTAAAATGATAAATAGTAAAACATTAAGTGCTTTAGCAGATACGGGTCAACGCAGCTGCGCAATTAAAATGTCGCGATAGTTGATTACAAGACTGACGAACATGTCGGCGATAATTTCCCCCGATCTTGGGATTAAATTAATGCGATGTAGGGTGGATGAAGAAATAACGAATTGTAAACAAAAAAAAACAGAAAAAAACAGCAACACCAACGCACCATTTACCAAACCGGAGGTCGCCGCCTTGCGCATCTCTTTTTTGTTTGTATATCTTTCATTTTAGAAGTAATATTATTACATTTAATGTCGCGAAAGGCGATTACAACAACGACGAGCTTTCCCCTATACTCGATACGTCATCGGCATTCTAAAAAGAAATGAGGGAACACCACACAATTACTGCTCGACTTTCACTTATATTATTGTTGCGACACATGCACCTATTTTCACGGATCAGCGATGGCGCTTTTGGAATCGGCGAACAAACTACATTGTATATAGTTTGTGATGAATCGTTTTTAATTTCACCACCAGTCAATGCCAATGAGGCATAAATATTAATGATTTTAAAGGGATAGTTGAGTTCTGGTAAGGAGAGTACAGTTTTAGTGAAACTGAATTTTAGTAACCAAAATCTGCATCATTACATTACAAACTAATAGTTATAACTAGAAAGGAACACAAAATTACAAATGACGTAGTAAAGATCATGTTATCATTCAAAAAGAGCCGTTAAAACGTAAGAGGGCGCTCTCTAAACACTCATCGGTTTCAACCATTTTGAATAAAATAGTGTGCATGTGATACTTTGTTGAAATAGTGATTAGATAGAGAAATAACCAACAACTATTTAAATACCTATTTTGTAACTTTTTTGAAAAGAGGAAGCATTTTTTTGAATTTTTAACGGCTGGTTCAAAATTCTCTAATAAACCCGGGGCCCCGGGTTTATTACACATTGTTATATCTATGGATATTTCAGCCGTTTTTGAACCGATTTTGATCAAACAAAGATGATTTTATTGTTTAAATATTATGCTCTTTCAAATTTTACACTCAGTTTTTCATTACCTCACAAACCAATTAAGTAGTCTAGCGCCCTCTCTACCAAAACTCAACTTTCCCTTTAAGGGGGGTGAAATGAGCGAGTTAAAACAGGAGGGAGAGGCGCAGAATCAAGGATATGGCACCCGCATAATAAGCTACGGAAAAAATCTCAGTCGAAAAACTACTGTAATAATTTAAAGATAAATAACAGCTTCAGACAAGCAATGGAACTCATTTACATTATGTCGGCCTAACTAATTGATTAATATCGTTGAAACATTAAACAAATGGATTTCGTTGGCAACAACTAAACCTGAAATAGTTGAATGCAGAAACAATTATGAGCCGAGCGTTCCGTGCAAAAATGTCCGCGCAACAGAGATGCACCAATATTTCACAGTTAGTATGCACTCGCCTTGGGCACGCTACGTATTTGTGACTAAACGCTTCGATCACTGCGCGGAAGCTTTGTACGTGCTTTCCATGCATGCGCCTTATACATTGTTTAGTGCTTATACCAGAGAGCGGGAGGGGAATCGGAAGAGAAAACATAGTGCGCACCATCACCAACACCACCACCATCACCATAACCACCACCACCACCACCATCACCACCACCATCATCACCACGACGACGACGACGACCACCACCACCACCACCACTACCACCACCACCACCACCACCACCACCACCACCACCACCACCACCACCACCACCACCATCACCATCACCATCACCATCAACATCACTACCATCACCATCACCACCACCACCACCACCATCACCACCACCATCATCACCACGACGACGACGACCACCACCACCACCACCACCACCACCACCATCACCATCACCATCACCATCACCATCACCATCACCATCACCACCACCACCACCACCACCACCACCACCACCACCACCACCACCACCACCACCACCACCACCACCATCACCACCATCACTACCACCATCACGACCACCACCATCACCACCACCATCATCACCATCACCATCACCACCACCACCACCACCACCACCACCACCATCATCACCATCACTAACACCACCACCACCATCAACAACAGCAACATCACCACCATCACCACGACGACGACGACCACCACCATCACAACGACGACGACCACCACCACCACTACCACCACCACCACCACGTTCCCCCAATAGATGAAATTACAGTAATGATAATTATTGTGTTTTTTCAAAGATCATGTACATATGCGAATGATCCGTATCCGTATGTTACCATAGCAACAATATTTTGTGTTACAATTATTGATCTTACTACGTAATAATCAGCGTTATTTGTATAAAGTAGTCCATTTTAAGTTCGGTGTATAAATAAATTAACGTTAATTACGTTGGTAAAAATGTATCTCCAAACACTTAACAGCATTAGATTTTTCGGAAGGAGGGATCAAATTAAATATAAGCTAAAAATAACATTCAAATTATCGGGGATATTTAAAATTCGTTTATAGCAGAGTTAAATTACCTTCGAACTGGTTCAAAAATTAATAGTTTAACACTCAGAAGCATTAAATCTTTCAAATAGGTTGATCGCAATAAATGATATCAACTAAATAATAAATCCACTTGTAATTGATTAGCGTTATTGATCTGTAAGCAAAATTATTAGATCAATAAATTTGATAAACTAAATATAACCACACTTGCTCTATAATTAACCAAATGTTCGAAAATAGAACTACTGGACTGCGGATATAACTATAGATATCAATATTAATATTTGAAGCAATAAATGTATTTCATGAGCCTAATAGTATCCCGGGTAATTTCAGCAGATCATGAACATCCTCTCATGTAAGCCACTCTCGTCACAATGACGTATGAGCCCTCGTCACATATCACCAGATAGCGTTAACGGAGAGCAACATTTTCTATCCGTTCATCTCCGTTCGTATGAGTTTGGTGCCCGTTTTTTGTTCGGCGAATGCGTTCCTTGCCAAGCGATGTCCGTTGTTTTTATCCGGTGGAAAGTTTTGTGCATGCAGCAATGAATACAACTTTCACCACCGGATAATTTGATTTCGCAAATCTTCTATCCGTCGGGTATCCGTGTACGCTATCCGGGGATATGTGACAACACCCCTATACTGTACGTATGGATCAGGCCCCTCTCACACCGATACCAGTTTGATGCCAAGTGTTGAACCGTGCTAGTCAGAATAACCAATTCTAATTTTTTGTTTTCGTTCATAAATCTGACTTCCCGAGACGGTCAAGTAAAGCCAGACGACGTCTCAGTGGAACTACCGTCGGAACAGAGACGGATTTTGGGGGTTTAGACCCGAGCTATCTCGGGATTTTGTTCTTCTTGTTGTTGATTTGTTGTTGTTGTTGTTGTTGTTAAGTCAGTTTCCTTAAATTGTGAAGTTTATTTCAACCCATTCGGGTAAGAACTCGGGAGAGCTCGGCATAACTCGTAATAACTCGTACTGACTCGTACATGCATGGCAGGGGGAGATACAAACAAAAAACATAAGCTACCAGAAGTAGACGTATTGTATGGGGTTACGGCTCTGTGTGAACCTATAGTTTTCACGGCTGAACTCGAATACTGTATCGCGTTCAGTGTTAATCAAATGATATTGGCTAAATGATTCCAGGGTACCGTCGTGCCATATCATGCATGTGTCCTTGTGGTGAACCTGTTGCGAGAGTAATTACGAGTTCGATCGCGTCCGTGCATATCATATCAACTCATTTAAAAGCCACCCCATTCTAATCCTTAATAGGGATTAACCATCCATGAAGCGGTACCGACGCGCGATAATCCCCTTGTAGCTTTCATATATTTTTACCCCTATCACTTTCCGCGATCATGTTCCGTGAAAAAATAAGGATAATTTATAATATTCACTGAATGGAGAAAATCCACTAAATTGTCCCTTCCAATAAAAAACCAATGATATTGTTTTTAATATTTTGTTTGATTTTAGTATTAGTCAGAGCCGCGTCCGGGATTTGTCGGTCCAATGCATTTGTTATAGAAGAACATCCATAGATATTTCAACTCCAATTATGAGCAATCATATTTTCGCATATTTGTATTTGGTTTTAGCGTTAAATAGGACCATTGGCAGTAATTATCGGGCGGGTGGATTTTCATAAAGTCGGCAACCATGCAAAACATTTTATACTGTTCGTCGAACAAGGTTGATCTCATTTATTCTTCACGCTCAAATGAAATGACAAATCGAATATCAAATACATTCTTGTCGAACACTGTAACCATGGTAACCTACTAATTACACAGATGGTGAAGTGAATACAATAATACAGAACAAACAGTGCGCACACAAACAAAATGGAGGAGAAATCCAAATTTATAAACTTCACAATAGATGTCAGGGGTGTCGATCCTGGGGGGGGGGGGGGGGGGGGCAGGGGGGCGGTCGCCCCCCCCCCCCCCCCCCCAATGAAAATATTGGGGGGGGGCGAACATATCATTTCGCCCCCCCAATAATTCCGAAAATGAGGAAGAAAAAAATCGAGTGATATAATGCCAAAGAGGGGAAAGACACATTTACCAATAATTAATCTTCAAAATAGCCGTTTTTTAGTTTGAAAAGGACTGTAAATCTTTTTTGCCGCGCGCTTCGCGCGCATACAGTTTCTCAAATTGCAAGTGTAATTTAGGTTGCGGGAACTCACCTTTTGAAATGTGTTGGGCAGCGTAATTTCTCAAACGCACACCTCAAACGAAGTTTATTAAACCCTCATCTATAGATAGCACACCATCACAGAAAATAAAATAATCTCGGTACATATGCGCTGAACGCAAATCAAATTGGAATATCATGTCCCCCCACATTTGAAAAAGGAGCAGATTGTCCCCCTCCCTTTGTCAGTATGTATGTTTGGTTCCATACCTATATACTTCATATTACGTGAAATTTCTGTCTCAGGTGTGCACCAAATTGCACAATTTCACGCCCAAAAATACCAAAGCTCCCTACTGCGTGAGGGGGACACCCCCTCCCACACCCTCCCCCGCTCGGTCGCTTCGCTTCCTCGCAATGTCTCCCCTACACTTTTGAGAAATTGTTGACGCCCTTGCTTAGTTTCATGGGAGCCCAATGCCCTAGACTATATCGATGGCTCTATAGTATACATGATCACGTGGATCCATCTCATGCAAGGCTCAGTCTTTTCCTCGCTATGCCCTTTAAAAATACGTTATGAGTAGGTTCACTATTTTATACAATTTTAACACTCATGCTAGGAGCAAATGTCTGAAATCTAAAAGCTTCCGGGGGCTCCGCCCCCTGGACCCCCATTATTGTCCCCAAATGTGGGTGCCCCCCCCCCAAAGTCAGGTCTTCGAGCCATCAAGACACTTTCAATGAGCGCATAATAAAACTTCCGAGCATGCCAATGTGGGGCTATTAGCTCTCTCAGTGGTTACTCTGGAAAATTTTTCAAATTTCGCCCCCCCAATCTCAAAAACGGATCGACACCCCTTATAGATGTAAAAGAAGATAAAGATGTACACGTTATGAATATGCAATGATTATGTGATTAATGACCATGTTAATTATGGACGAACTACGCACCTTCCATTTCACCACTCCTTTTTAAAGTCCTTTTCTAACCTCGTCTTCCTTTTATTCCTCCTCCTCCTCCAGATTTCCCCCCTCCTCCTCCTCCCCTCCTCCTCCTCCTCCTCCCTCTCCTCCTCCTCCTCCTCCCTCTCCTCCTCCTCCTCCTCCCTCTCCTCCTCCTCCTCCTCCTCCTCCTCCTCCTCCTCCACCTCCTCCTCCTCCTCCTCCTCCTCCTCCTCCTCCTCCTCCTCCTCCTCCTCCTCCTCCTCCTCCTCCTCCTCCTCCTCCTTCTAAATTCTCCTCCTCTTCACAACCTTTCCCTTTCTCCTCCTCCTCCTCGTCATTCACCTCAAAATATCTATCTACATATTATATCTTGCATGTCTCATTTTATGTATGTTCCATCTCTCTCGATCTTATTTGTTCCATCCCATCCTTTGTACACATGTTCACCGTATTTTATTTTCTTTCATTTTAATACATTCCAGTCACATTCATCTTCATTTCGTTTATGGAACATGTAAACGTCCTCATTTCTTTTGCAATTCCTTTCCATATCACATCCACTTGCCTCTCCCTCATTTGATCAGCATCCAGTTTTAAAGGGATCTAGCAACATTGTCAAAATCCACAAAACTTACTTAGAACTCTAGAAGTTCTCTCATATCTCGTTGTATTCATATTACAAAATAGCAGATCAGAGCCAGTTTTGGTTTTTCCGAATTTATCTTTTGTTATAAAGATGTTTATGATTGAAGTGTTCGGATTTGAAAGTCTACCTGGGAGATTTTCGACCATGTAACAAAATTAGTACAATGAGTGAGCGAATATCACATTGCACTTTCGCCCATTACTCGGTGATATGACATTCATTTACCATGGACTTTTCAAACATCACGCAATGAACAAATCCTCCGATCACAGAAATATACATTTTATTAACCCATCGTTTAGTGCTCTGCAGAATGTCAACACAGTTACTATATATCCCTTTAACTGTATTACATGCTTTTCGAAAATACGATAAAACCCTTCATGATTCCACCCTAAATCTCCTTCCTCAATCCTCCGGGATACATCGCAGTAATAACATGAATAATATGTAGGTTATCTCTGCACATTACATTGTTATCCAAACTGTTCATAATTCCTTACCTCCGCCGCTATCATGGGTGGATTTATGCCCCCAAATCCACCATAATTAGCGATAAGCTGTAATACCCCATGTCATGGTCCGCCTACAATCAGCCCACCATTACATCATTTATCAGCAAGCGCATGAAAGATATGGATTATTATCCTCAGCAAATTGTCCTTCATTGATTGCTTGTAATGAATTGTTGAGCATTTAGCCAAAAATCTAATATAAATGCTGACAAAACTGATATGGTCGGTGCGCGGGGGACTATGATGAGATATGAATGGGGGATTAGGCGGGAAATTGTTAGCATGGAGTAGAGACAATCCAATTCGGCGCGCGACAGGAAATAGATACAGCGTGCGCCCTATGATAATAAATTAGGGGGATTGGTGATTTCTTTGCAGAAAGATAATTGGTGACGCGCGATTTAATTTGGTCGTTTCTTCTTCTTCTCTAATTCCATCTATTTGTACGATTTGATTCCATCTCGTCATACCTTTGATTCACTCTTTTTACATTTCTAATCGAGTTTTTTTTATATTCTTAATTCGCTCGATTTATCTTTTGATTTCCCTCTTTCTCTCGTTCCGTTGCTTTTCTCTTCCCCATCCTCTTTCAGTATCCCTTCGTAAATAAACGTTTCATGTATGTTTGTTTGTCTTCCATTATCACTGCATGATGAACGAATTATGACTATTCTAATCGTGCCTTTCTACTCTTC